>MU182164.1:367238-385936 GCA_016904865.1 Pissodes strobi
TGTACAATAAGATAAATGTATAATCAGGTATTCGTGAGATACGATAAGACAAAAGTATACTTAATTAGAGATAGGTAAGATAATTTTTAAATATAATACAAATGTAAAATACAGTACGTAAATGTACCATAGGCTAAATTTACAAGATATAAATATTAAATTAAATTTTGAAATGTTGGTTTTTCTGTTGTTAAGAAATCATGTAGGAGTATTTAAACATTTCTAAAAAAATCACTTATCTTTATGGACTTCCAGACAACGAGGATGCTCAGGGCCTCCGAGCGCTTCACAGCAGAGTGGTTTCACAACCACGGAGTCCTCCCGACCATATAGTTTCCACTTCTCAAATCAGCAAATCGCTATCCCCCGGGCTACGATTTAAGAATGGAGCATTGTCCTAGAATCCAGATTAAGTAATCCCCCAAAAGTGGTATTAAGCTCCAGTTCGAGAATGATTAGTACTTGGCCTTAGGAATAATTAAAAGTTGGTGTTTTCATTGGATTTTGAAAAAGGGAAATTCCTAAGAGTTCACACTGAGATCAGAATGAGATTCCAGTGAAATACAAGTGAGATACAAGTAAAAGCCTGATATAAAAAAAAAACGAACATCAGACGTCTCAAAATGGCGTCCGCGTACTGCTAGAAAAAACTCGTCCATCGACGCAAATAATTACCTGTTGTTACGGTTCATTCTCCTTCAGGTTTTGACTAATCCATCCTAGGACGCGACAGAGTCGAACATTATTATAAAATCCAGACTAGCTGCTTCCAATTCCAAAGGAATTAGACCATAATGAATATTTTACCGACACTATTACCTAGCCTTGCTGAAAGTCTAGTCTCGAACTCACCAAAGAGGCTCGTGATCTCGTTCCCATCGGTTTTATGCACTCGTACTCGTAAAAAACTGGTTCCCGACGAAACACACAAAGTCAGATTACAATATCCGATTCGGCACGACATCAATTCAAATACCGCCGACTATGTAAACATGAACTCACTTCCTAATTAGAAAATTGTACAATATCTCGATCAAAACTCCTTTACGAAACATTCAAAAACACGTAACTGGCAAAACAAAGTAGCTAGTATGTCCAAACGTCAAAAAAACAACGTTATATAAACAAAATTACTCGCTGATGTACTGCTGGTTGCCTATCTACATCGCCCACATTTCATATTAAATTCAAGACGCCGCGCCATTACTATATGCCGGCCTCCCAGTAGCGTAGCAAATTAATTTCATTAAAAATAAGTCCAATGATGTGCTATACTATATTGAAGTTTATGAATGCAAGAAAATAAATTAATTGTTTTTGGATATTTAACCGAGAACTGATACAGAAAATTCGAATTTACTGACATTGGAACGAGCATATCCAAATGATTGTTACACGGTAAGATAAATTCTACATGCCCTAATAAATGAAATACAGATTGGCACTATCACTGAATTTTAAACATTCACATTATTTATGTTTCTAAAAATACAGGTATCCTAATCATTATGAATTAGAGCTAAACTTACTCTCTAGGTCTTAATGCTAATCCGTAACCTGTAATTCGAGCCTTCCTAGATTTCTTTACACCTTCTCTCACAACGAGTGACGAATTTTTAATAGCGTTTCTTAACTACTTATTTACTTTTCACGGGCCTCTGGTACTCAGAGACACTTTTCGCGAGATGGTCTATAGTGTTTAACTATTCGGAAAGAGTAGCATTCTTGAGAGATACATTTTTACTAAATTGTCCCATATGTTTTTCGACAGAGTAACGTTCTAAGTTGCATGAAGACTAACTATTTCGCAAAGAATTTTTGGCTTTTATGCCATCTATCACGGCTTGTTTTCTCCAAGAAAAATCTGAAATTAGTACCTGCAGCTATTAAAATTTTTTTACTAAGAATACTTAAAATTAGTAAGTCGACAAAAATTTTAATATGACAATTTGCGTTTAAACATGTTTTGTTAATTTCAATACCGCGGAGTGTTCCAAATTAGGATAATAAAATTGGTTTACATGACTTTTGCATTCCGATCTAGGATCTTTGATAGTTGAACATTCTTAATAGGCCCCGGGCCAAGGTTTTCTTTTTAGGGCAAAGTGTTGGAGGGACCTATTTGTGAATCGTTCAACTAGTGGGTGATATTCTTTCTAGACAGTTCATCCACTTTTGCGTTATAATGCAGTTGAAAAAAATAATTAAAAGTCGGCCGCACTTCGAGTTTTTCTCCGGTTCTGGTGAAGATAAGCACAATGCCGTTTATTTGGAAAATATTCCAATAGTAAGTTATTTTAATCTAATGAGGCGTACATGCCTCATTAGATTAAAATAACTTACTTCCTCTCTGCTACAGCGGTAATTTCCTGTTGTTCTAAATCCATTTTGAATTATTTGTTCGGCTTTTAATTTTACTTATTCAATGAGTTTATTTTTTTAATAAATGAGGGAATGTGCCTTTGTTTACTGGACTGTCCCGTGGATTTTTTATTATGTAGGCTGTTATTATATGGAGCCGAACCATACCTTTAAGGGATTAAAGAAACCTAAGGGGTAGTGTCAGGTGTGTTCGAAGGTAGGAAGATAGATCAAACACTGTTTTGTAATGAACCGAAGTTAATAACCGATTCTGATTGAATTGTTTCATCAAATCATTTCACAATTACTTTAAATTGATTAAAAAAATATCTGCAGTTTGTCTCAGCTCTCCAAGAGAGAGCATTCAAATAAAATAATAATATTATTTTAAATACAAAATTTAAATTGAAATTCAAATTACAAGGAAAGTTGCCCGAACGGTGTCTACTGTTAAATTAATTTACCTAAGAAAAACTTAAGAATATGTTCAACACTAGCATCTATGATATATGATAGATGCTAGTGTTGAACATTTTTCTGAATTTTTCTTAGGAAAAATAATTTAACTTTAGACGCCGTTCGGGCAACGTTCTTGTAACTTGAACTTCAATTGAAATTTTGTATTTAAAATAATATTATTATTTTATTTGAATGTTCTCTCGTGGAGAGCTGAGACAAACTGGAGATATTTTATTAATCAATTTAAATTAATTGTGAAATGATTTGTTGAAACAGTTCAATCAGAATCGGTTATTAACGTCGGTTCATTACAAAACAGTGTTTGATCTATCTTCCTACCTTCGAACTTTACACACCTGACAAAACCCCTGGTCGTAGGTTTCTTTAATCCCTTAAAGGTATAGTTCGGCTCCATCTAATAGCAGCCTACACAATAAAAAATCCACGGGACAGTCTAGTAAACAAAACAACATTCCCTCATTTATTAAAAAAATAAACTCATTGAATAAATAAAATTAAAAGACGAACAAATAATTCAAAATGGATTTAGAACAACAGGAAAATACCTCTGTAGCAGAGAGAGAAAATTCTTAATACTTGTACAGTAAATGATTAGATAAAACTAACAGTGATATTAGCGACATAGAACCTGGAAAATCTGTAGGAAGTGAGGATTTAACCACAAGTGTGCCAAAGAGAGAGAAACGTGACAAATTAAATGGAAAAGCTGAAAGCATTACTGAAGCATTGAAATTGAAAGTGAAACTGAAGATCATTTAGAATAATTTTTTCGTGATAAAGTATCCTGCAAGACTGAAGACCAATCGAAATTAGAGAGGAATAGCATTTTTACCGAAATATAATACAATACATTGTGTTGCTCAAGCAACTTGAAAAGAAGACGACTGTTGTAAAGTTTTTAAAACCAAAATAAAAAAACAAGTTTTATTTTCCAAATATTGATGATACAGGTATCATTCTTTAACAGGATATTGTGACCGTTTCAGAAACGCCAAACCATACATCGACATCAAGAGAAACACTAACATTCCATAGTTTTGATTTTACCAAATAATACTTGTGTTAAACCTTTGTTTCCTAAAAATGTATATGCATGTTGAAAACATATTTTAAATATCCTTTGTGATAGTTATCTATCTACTTAGAATTAGGAATTATATTTTCGTCTTTTTTTTACCCAGTTTAGTATTATTTTACGAAAAATGTTGTTTGATGCTTTGGAAATTAGTGTTTCTCAGTTTTCTTAGAAGTATACGGATTTAAATGTATTTTGTTATATTTAATAAAATCTGCTTTTTTAAAAACACATTAAAGAGGAGCAAAGATCTCTGTACGAAACTATGTAGCCAAAGAACCAAATTTTCATAGAGTTCGAGCCGACCGTATAATTCCAAACAGAAGCATAGATATTTTAAAAACCAGAAATTTTGTGTAAAGTAACTACACTTTACGGCACGCTACAAATCTGTCATTTGGCGGCTCTAGGTAGTACACACAACGTGGTATCATCCGTTAGTTTACGATGGAAGCAAAACAATTCATCGGTAGATAATTTACCGAAAGATCCCTCGACCAGAACAATTATTCGCCTAACCGACAAATAATGGTCGAAAACAACAATTATTGGTCGATTACGATAGTTTGCCCAAATGACAATTCGCCGAACTCGACAATTACCTAATATTACAATTTTAGTTAACTTTTAGTTTACTTTTGGTTGGTTTTGAACTAAGTAATATTTGCAATGTTCCGAAGAAGAAAATTCAATGAGGCAAATAAGGCTACATGCAGTTCGGACTATATACTTTACTTGCAGTAGTTAAATTATCAATGTTGTTTTATGATATATTATTTGTACGTGTACCTCCATGTAACGAGTTGATATATGCTCGGATGAAAGACCATTTTTTATTCCCATATGGGTTATACCAGGTTTAGTAATTCTGTATTCAATTTACTTCTTCACATCATCAGTCGATGAGAATGCTTAATAATACTAAAAAATATAATGTTGATATCAGGCTTTATGAGCTTCTAATGCCTGCACTGACAAGTGGCCATGGCAGAATTTAGCGGAAATGAAATTTGCAATATATGTATAATATTCGTTTCTCCAAAATCAATGAGAGAGAAGCTTAAGTTTGTACAGGACTTTTTGATCCAATGGAGAAGTACCAATTTATTATTCGACGAATCTATACATACTATCATTATACCTGCTTAATATATGTTTAAACCAAAACCAACTTGACAAGTAAGGGCACTTGGCAAGGGTTCAGTTCTAGGTCCATCTATTCCCTCCTTTTCTTGTGAGTTCTTTTTTGATTTTTTTGGGGTAGCATTTATATCGTATTCCAGAGCCTAAAAGAATTTATAATATTATTAGAATTTAACAGAGATATTAGTTGGCATAGTATAAAATGTTCGTGTGTTTTGTATGTTTTTGTTACATGTTGCTTTTCCTGCAAAGTTACATTACATTGTTGGTGGCACCAAAAACTTACGAAAATATTGTATGAATTTTCTAAACTTCAAGTTTCTATTTCAGAAGGTTAAATTATTATATAATGGCAACTTCCTTTCACAAAAACGCACAAGAGCTACTAAAAGAACAACTACAATAGTTCTTATGAGTTCTTTTGTTATTTTTGGAGGTAGCATTTCTATAGTATTCCGGAGCCTAAAAAGCTTACAATATAGATATTAGTTGGTATAGTATAAAACATTTTTATGTTATGCAGGTGTTTTGGTATGTGCTGATTTTCATGTCAAGTTACATTACATTGTTGGTAGCATCAAAAAGTTACGAAAGTATTGAATGTATTTTCTAAACTTGAAGATGACCTACTTCAAGGATAAATTATTATATAATGGCAATTTCTTTTTATAAATGCATAAAAGACCTACTAAAAGAAATAAAACAACTTCAGAAAGTTTAAACGTCGAATTTTGAATTTCAAAAGAATATAATTTTAAGGCCGAATTGAATTTTATTTGACTCCTAATTTTAAACACAACTTTTATTAAATTTCTATGCAAAGTTGGAATTTTACTAATTTCGAACTGAAGTTTGGTTGGTTAAATTCTTACCCCTAATAATAAATAAGAACTTTTATATTTTTTAATTTTGGCTTACAATTCTACATTTAATAATTTCCCAGTCGGAATTTAAAGGATTTTAATGTCAATGTCGTAATTCAGTAAAATCCTGCATTTCAAATGTAATGACACTTTAAAAAAATTTGTACTTTATAATCAAAACTTTGTAAAAATTGGAAAGCTTTTGTGAGCACACTGAATCAACGTACCCATTATTCAGTATTTTTCAAATATAGAGGCATTCAATTCAAATATAGTCTTGGTTTGGAAAACGATATTGCTATAGTATTGTTTTAAATACATAGAGCAATGAATTTAATAGTACGATTCACATAGAATGTCTCATTGAGCACAACATTTACCTTATAATTAACAGGGAATTTCGTGTGATATTTTCCAAAAAACCATTGAAAAAAGGTAATTTGCAAATATTGGATCCGTTAAATGTGATTTTTTTATTGCAGTGGCACGTATACTAAAGAGAAATCCTATGGCACTCGACGAGCGGTATGTTTGCCAAGATGTTGATTGACACGATTCTTGAATAGCTGTAGGTTGTAATTAAGAGGAAATAGATGTCCTGGAAGTGAGTTCCAAAGTGATGCAGTGCGCCAGATATGCGTTCATGTAAAGCGATGTTCTAGGTGTTTCCAGTTGCAGGACGAACGGCTGCGATGGATGCGCTCTTGCGCGTGACTGTTTGACAGGCGTCGCTTGGGGACGGGATGAGGCGGGACAAATCCTGAGAACGTTTCAGTCAAAATATCTGTAAAACAGGCAGATCTCCGCCTCATGTTTGTGGTGTTCTAGACTATCCAGATTTCGGGTAAGCTCCTGGTCACTGAGGAGACGCTCAGCTCTCTTCTGAGTTTAATCCAGCATCTTTAGGGCGTGCTTAGTTGTGGCACCCCAGATGTGAGAAATATTCTAAGCAGGGTCTTATTTGCGCTTAGCAGAGCAAGAGCATCTGCTGCAGTGTATACAGTTTTTTGTTGAAAAATAGCGCACCAAGCTTCTGCGAGGCTGATTATTGGTTCATGCCAGGACATATTGCTGTTGACCGAGACACTCAGTGATCTGACTGACGGGGATGAAGGATTGGTGGGTCTGGCCATAATGATGTCAGGGCCCGATGCGCCGTATTGGTTTTCTTGGCAAATGTGACTGCTTGGGTTTTTGCTGTATTGAACTGGACAAAATGCCTTTCGCACCAAGTTCAAACTTTCTCCAGGTCTTGATTAATTGTTGTCATATGCCCCTGTCTGCGGTGATAAGTTTCAGTCGCTGGCAAAGGTTTTCTGATCTAAACTGAGAGACAAAGGCACTGTCATCTGTAAAAGTGTAAACAGAATTATTGGTTTCGATCAGCAGCTCATTAATATAGATGAGGAGCAGAGTTGAAAGTAATGAGGCACGCCTGCATTAATGGTGAATCTGTCTGAGATGTGTACATCAACTGCAACGTGAAGAGATCGGTTCTTAAGGAAACTGGCAAGCCAGCTGCAGAGACGCTGGCAATCCGAACAACAGCAGTTTGTTGAGCAAACCGTCATGGCAAACTCCGTTTAATGCCTTCGATATACCCAACGCAATCGCTCTAGATTTTCCATAGTTCTCAATTGGTTTACTCCATATATGAAGATTGTCCAACATATCACCAGCCGATCTCTCCTTGCGGAAGCTATATTGCTTATCGCTAATTATTCTATTAGTCTCGAGGTACTTGGGTAGTTGCTGATTGACTACACGTTCCATGAATGTGAACTTGGTGATTATTGGAAGCAAGGCAATTGGGCGATAGTTTGAGGGCGTGGTTTTCTTGTCTTTTTTGGAACTGGTTGCATTTACGCGAGTTTCCAAGAAGATGGATAAATCCCATTTCGGTAAGACAGAGAAAAAAGTCTTGAAAGAAATGGTTGTTAGTTCGTTGGCGCAGTTCTTTAACACGATGACAGGTATTTTGTCCGGTCCTGATGCCTTTTGCGTATCTAGTTCTTTGAGGATATTATGAATATCACGGTGATAAAACTTTAGTTCTGCCATCGCCATGTTCACTTTGGATATCGTGGGAAGAGCCTTTCCTTGGGAAGGTTTAAGGTAAAGTGCGATGAAAATATTTCGGGAGCATGCTTTTCCTTAGCTGTGGTCGCCGCGCGCCGTGACGACACGTTCGTCTCTCAAGCGTAGGAAATACGTTTATGTAAAGGTATTACCTACTGTCTTTGCTACCTATCGTAAATTTCTGGAGCCACTAAGGCATCGCAAAAGTTTATTCCTGATCTTTTGATTATGTTTGTCCTTAGTTTCGTCAATCACACGTTTGCATTCCTTTCTCGCTTGAGCAAAATAACTGCGACGTTCAGCGATCTGATTTTGCTGCCAGTATTTGTAGGCTTGCTACAGCTCTTTCGCATTTTCTGTCGTACCAAGTCTTTTCTTTTGACGGTAAGTTGATGGAAATTTGAATCTATGCTTCCATTCCTGAGATCTCTTGCGTAAGAGACTGACGAGTTGTTAGTACCAAAGCAGACGTCGAGCCAAAGGAAAATATAGGTAGAACTCGCTCAGATCAGCCCAGGCAATGGTGGAGGCTTCTGTAGGAGTGGCAGTTCATAAACCGTTGTAATGAGTTTGTGATCGGAAGTACATGATGACAGACAAAAAGATCCAGGGGGGTGTCCAAGTCGCTCCTTTCTGAGATCCGAGTTGGTTCGTCTACAAGTTGGGTAAGCATTCAGCTAATGGCAAATGCGTCATCTTCTCTATCTTCATTGTCGGTCTTGGTGTGATGTTTGAGCCAGTTGGTGTTGTGGGCATTGAAATCTTTCAGAACGATTATTTATGAATTGGGGTGATCGACCTGTACAGAATCAAAAGTAGTAGCTAATGTTGTAAAATGGCTTTTCTAGGCTCTATCGCTCAGAGGACGATAGAGTCAGCATATGAACAGTTCAAAATAAGAAAAATCGGGAAATTTTTTATCAAATAATGCGTCAGTATTAGTAAAATGATTTTTGTTTCCGCACAAAACATTGACGTATTGCTTTTTTTATTCAAAATAATTAAGAGGATATTAATTGGGAGGCCACTGAGTAAAAATAAAATTATCTTTTTCACAAAAGATATATCTCTATTTACACTCATAAAGGTTAATAAAAATATATAATGTAGTTTCGAACTTATTAAAAAAAAACAAATCTTTATCACGCTGTATATCAAAAATAAACCAAAAATATTTTATGTTTACATGCACTTTTTATCTCAAAACCATGCAGAGATTAATCACTTTCAACATTGACATTCAATTACACCCTGTATAGTTGCGATAGTACGTGAAAAGTATCAAAGTGAATGATAATATATAAAGAGCGGAAAAAATGCAAGCGAAAAACCTCAATATATGCGCATTTAAATGCATAAAATTTTCAGAATATATGCATCGAAATGAACAAAAAATGCAAATATGCATTTTTATTATATGAAAAATTATGAACATTAATGTTATTTTAAATAAAGCCAGAACAATTACTTTATAATTAAACCCGTTCTTCAGAAATCCTATAATTGTTTACGTATGCCACAGACTTATTTAAATAAATATAAATGAAACAAAAAAAAATCGTAATAAAAGTTTTTTATTCATAGATACACACATTGATACTTACATAGCAAATTACAAAACATAAAATCTAAATCATAAAAATCTTACAGTGGCAAAATATTATTTGCGATTATAAAAATAATTAATAATACAATTAATAATTCAACAATACCATTGATACATTCAGATAGTAGCAACTTTCACAACATACAATTCGTAAATTAACAAACTATTCTTTGCAGTTATAAAAGAATTTATAACTAAATGTTTTTCAAAATTTTCCAAAAGAAAATTGTGTCTTTTATATGTAAACATATGTTTAAAAATGGAAAAACTTCGCTCAGCATCTACACAAGTTATCGGACAGTATTTTAGTTTTGGAATTAAGTGTGTTTCTAATTTATACAAATCCAGTTCTCTTTCGAAACTAGTGAAATTGCCTATAAAAACCTCAATTACTGACATAAATTATCTAATAACCGCAGCCTCAACAGTACCTGAAACTTTTTTGCAATGTACCTCAAATTGATTTATTAAAGCCACTGAATCTGTCAAAGAAACAGAGGTAGCCTCCAGTTTCGTGAGTGCTATAGGTACAAAAGAATAATTTGTTTTTATAAATACTAAATTTTCTTTCACTGTTGGGTTAGAAAAAAGAGTTTTTGCATTTATTAGAGCGGCAGACGACGAGTCGTTTAGATCTTCGATAACTTTTTTTTAACTAATTCAAAGTTCTCGGCATAAAATATAGCAGCGGCTAAGCAAGTTCCCCAGGGAGTTATTACTGGTTGTGGTGGTAATTGAGTATTTGGATAATTTCCCTTATAAAATTGAACACGCGAAGGTGCTTTTAGAAATACTTTTTTTACTTGATTAATTAAATCATTTACTATTGGAAACTGGTCTCTTAAACATTTTGCCACTCTATTGATACCATGAGCCAAACAAGTAACATGAAATAGGTTAGAATAAAATATTTTGAAATTTTGTGCTGCCTTAACCATATAGGGTGCAGCATCCAATAAAAGGAGTTTACAGTTTGTTTGTAAATGACATCAACACTACCTTTACGTACAGTTGACTGGTCCGGTATGTTACATTTACAATATTTTGTCAAAAATTAACGTAAATTGTGGTTGCTCAGTTTTTTAAGTGGTATATTGGCTCCAATGAATGCCTTACATAAGTCCTCATTGAACTGGGCTTGTTCGCTGTTTTTTGGTTTTTTTTCAAGACAATGTTATATTGTTTGCGTATTGTTTGCTGGGAGGATTTCCCTCGTTGCAATTTTCGAACGTTGCGTTGAGCTGGTGTTTTGCTGACTTGACATGCTGATCCACAATACATTTTTTATCTGCATGAATCTGTAAAATCCAAAAAAGGAATAATTAATTTGGGTTTACATTCGTTAAAAAATCGAATTTTAAAAATCATTCCTACTTATATCAAATAAAATATTTGAGTAGAAAACTTTTGTAAATACATTAAAATTGTTAACATTAGCTACCAATAATTTGCTTGAATAAGTAATTTATAAAAGCAGCAATCTCCTTATACCGAAACACTTTCCTTTTTTACTATAAAATAAATCAGTAGAATTTTTTTATAAATACTTTAAAATTGTTAACGTTACCAACCAATAATGTGCTTGAATACGTAATTTATAAAAGCCAAAATTTCCTATTATGCCGAAACACATATTTCTTTCTTTATTTACTATAGACTGAAAAAAAAAATGTGAAAATATGGTTTATACTCACAATTTTCGAACAAGCTGTGCAAAACAAATTGGTGCCATCCCAAATGAATTCCCGATAGCTCTTTATCCATTTAGTTTTCGGCATTTTAACAAACACTGGACAGACAGACACAGACACAATTCACTTTACAAAACGAGGCACACAAAAACGTTTCAAGAAGACGTTATCAAAGATACTAAAAATTGCCACCTCTTTGAACTATCGGATTCTGTTTGCAATATTAATTGCTTTTACTGGGAATACACTATAGTGTGGGTTTATCCTGGGTAATTCTATGAAGTAGTAAAGTACCTCAAGTACTTGTAATGTAATAAAATGAACTAATAATCACGTGCCGTGCAATAAACAAGCAATCGAAAAGGGACGCACAGGGTTTTTATTTGGCCATAAAATGCAATAAGTGCTCTATTATTGGAAAAAATGCATGTTTTGTACAAAACAGACAAAAATGCAAAAAAGGCATTTTGCATTTTCTCCGATCTTTAATAATATATTTATTTTAATTTTGAAAATAATTGCAGTATTTTGTATCTGATTTGATATGAGGAAAATTAAGCCTAATTCCGCAAAGATCTAGATATAGGCTTATCTTTACCCAAATTTGCATTAAACAAATAATTAGTAATTTACAATTTCAAAATGTTCAATTATCATGAAAATGTTGTTCTTTCATCGGACCAAATGAGACAAGAAGTATTACTGTGCAAAAACTTTCCGAGGTAATTTCAAAACATTATATTAGCTAGTAATGGTTTTTACACATCTCATCTCGTATGTTCTTTGTATGTTTTGCTTTAAACCATGTCAGTATTATGTTTCAGTATTTTATTACTACGTTTAAATTTTCCTTTGTGTTTAGTCTTGAATATGTATTATTTCCGCTTTCTTAGCAAAACAAGGCGTGCTGCAAATTGAATACTTATATACAATTTTAAGAAGAACTCCACGAAATAAGAAAACTCAGATGGTTCCTTTTAAGGTCCTTCTTTTTTTCATGAGTCAAAAATATTCATACAATTCATATATTAAATAATATATACCAAAAATACAAAAAAAGCTTTTAAATAAACATTATTTCTAGCGATTTTATTCCAAGTTTACTGTCATTATTCTAATGTTAATACAAGGGCATTGGCATTAAACTTGCAGAACCTTAACCTTTCAATACTGTTTGATCCGTATCAGGCCTCAGTATTCAATTCACGTTTTTAAAATCGTGATAACCGCAAGTGAAAATAACCCAATGTTAAGTTATTGTTATTAATTTCTATCATGTCATAAGCGTAACAGATTTTCTCTTTTTGTGAGATTATTTTTTTTAGAGATAGTGGTAATTAACTATACCTACAAAAAAATTGTACTGTCTATGAACTAAGGAAGCCCGAAATTGAGATTAAGGTGCTGGAGAATAAAGGAGTTAAGCGAAAGATCTTCTTAATTTTTCATTTAAGAATGCGCAATTAAACATATGATGCCATCACGATGTTTTTGCAAAGTAAAGTTATTTCATTTTGTTAGTTTTAGTTTGGGTATTTTATATCTTTACGGTGAGGTGTATATTCGATTTCTAACCTTTAGAGAGCCCTGTACTCGTAAAGCATTTGTCCCCATGTCCGGATGATCTGCCCAGTAAAAATCCATCGTATTATCACTCCAGTTGATGCTCTTTAGATCACAGAAAAAACTAGCGATAGTAACTTTTTTTAAAACCAATTCTGTATGTTCTTCTTCCAGAGGATCTGTAATTTCAGGTTCGATGGAACGTTTCTTTGGTTTGTTGTCATTCTTTTCCCCTTTATCCTTTGCTTTTTTCTTATTTTGTTGTTTGGCTGAATACGGAGCAATCTACATTCATCAAAATTCTGTCAAAAAGAAGTTTAGAGAAATAATGAAATAATTTTCATTGTATCATTTAATTTCTGATTAACAGCTTGATTAAAGATATATGGCACATCGTAGATATGTCCAGTATAGCTTTTTGAGTAAAACCTCAAAGTTAGTTCGCTTCACTTTTATATCACAACAACAAGTAATAAATTACTACAACAAATTCTAAATAATATTTGTTCATCTTTCTTATAATTATTTAAAAACTATGCCTCATAAGCAAGAGAACTCAATAAAGATTTAAAAGTTAACGCAGAATTTGTAATCGCAGAAAAAGTGCATCAAAAGAGCTTGCCAATAAAGGCAGAAAAATTCCTCAGTTTTTAACTTTATTTTTTTTTGTATTTATTTCCGTTATTTCAGAAGAACCTATTGAAAGTATTTTTTGTCATGTTTTGGAATTTTTTAATATTATTACGTTATTACCTAATTTTTTTATTTTTATTACAAATGAAATACTTTATATGTAGCAATCGATGCGAGCGACGTAGCAATTTTTACGTTAAGTATTCCAATATTCGAATTTCGAATATTCAAATGTCGAATATTAGAATATTTGAATATTCGTATATTCGAATACTTGAAGTTAAAATTACTCAAATTCGAGATATGCTGAAGCATTCACCATCAGCTGCTGACTTACTCAACTTGTAGACGAACCAACTCGGATCTCAGAGAGGAGCGAATTTGCCGCCCTCCTGGATCTTTTTCTACCCACAAATCCTGCCCAGTACACAATTACAGTTGGTCCGCGCCATTAGGTACTTCCGACCGCAAACTTTTTTCAATGGTTTGTGAACTGACACTCCTATAGAAAGATACGCCATTGCCTAGTAAAATCTGGCATTACAATCATGCAAACTGGGACGATCTAAGAGAGTTCTACCTAGATTTTCCTTAGCTCGACGTCTGCTTTGGCACTGCACGACCCGTCAGTCTGCTACGAAGAGATTACGCATGAATGGAAGCATACATCTCAAGTTCTATCAAGTTACCGTCAAAAGGAGAGCCGTGGTTCGACACAAGATGCGAAAGAGCTGTAGGTAGGAAACAGAAAGCCTACAGGTACTGGCAGCGAAACCAGACCGCTGAAAATCGCAATTATTTTGCCGAAACGAAAAATGAATGCAAACGTGTGATTGACGAAACTAAGGACAAACAGAATCAAAGGATCGGGAATACACTTTGGCAATGTCCTAGTGCAGTGGCTCCATGAACTTCTGTTCGGTAGCAAGGGCAGTAAGTAATAACCTTACAAAAACGTTTTTCCCTCCAAAATGTTTGCATCGTACTCTACCTTAAACCTCCATCAAGACAAGACTACCATGACAGAATATAAGTTTCATCACCTTGATATTCGTAAAATCCTCATAAAACTAGATACCCCAAAGGCATCAGGACCGGACGAAATACCTGCCATCGTGTGAAAGAACTACGCCAACGCATTAACATCATTTTTTTTCTAGACATTTTGTTCTATCTTACCAAACATCTTCTTGGAAAATCGCCCGGATGCAACCTGCTCCAAAAAGAGGCAAGAAAACGACGCCCTCAAACTATCGCCCAAATGCCTTGCTACCAATAATCTCCAAAGTCATGGATCGAGCAATCAATCAGCAACTACTCAAGTACTTTGAGATCAACAGATTAATTTGCAATAATCAATACGACAAGAGAGGTCGACTGGAGATATATTGGCATATGTCCCTCATACAAGGAGTAAGGCAATTGAGAACTACGGAGAATCTCGAGCGACTGCGTTGGATTTTTCGAAGGTATTCGACAGTTTGGGCATGACGGATTGCTCAACAAACTGCCGTCCTTCGGACTGCCAACCTCTGCAGCTGGCTTGCCGGTTTTTCATAAACCGATCTCTGCAAGTTGCAGCTAATAGACACATCTCAGACACATTCACCATTACGTGCCTTATGGCGCAATACTTTAACCAGCTCTGTTCCTCATTTATATTAATGACCAGCTAACCGAAACCAATTTAGATTATAAAAACCTTTACCAGCGACTGAGACATCACTGCATCAAGAGCAGATTACAAAACTAAATGAAGATCTGGAGAAAGTTCGAACTTGGGGCGACAGAAATTTGGTCCAGCTTAATGCAGCAAAAACACAGGCAGACACGTTTGTCAAGAAAGCCAATACGGCTTGCTCTGACATCATTATGGCAGGATCGACCATTCCTTCATTTTTGCAAATCGTACTAGTGGGTGTCTCGGTCAACAGAAAAATATCCTGGCATGACCAGGTTGCAAATATCACAAAATAAGACTCGCAGAATCTTGGTGCGCTTTTTCGCAATAAAAAACTGTAAACACCACAGAAGCTGCTCTTGCTCTACACAGCGTAAATATAACCGTGCTTATAATGTTGCTCACCCTAAAGCTGCTGGATTCCATTAAGAAGAGAGTTGTGCGTCTTGTCGGCGACCCGGAGTTAACTCGGGATCTGGATAGTCTGAAATACCGCGGACTTGTGGCCGAGATATCCTAGAACCTTTATAGATATTTTCACGGCCGATGTTCCCAGGATTTGAAGAACCTTACCCCGCCCCCAGTAACGCCTGTCAGACATTCGCGGCATGAGCTCACCTGTTCATTGTACAATACCTTGAACGTCGCTTTACAAGGATTCCTTTGTATGGCGCACTGCATCGCTGTGCACCTCACCCCAGGTCATCTGTTTCCACCAAACTGCAACCTGCAGCTATTCAAGAACCATGTCAATCAACATCTCCGCACACACACCGCTCGTCGAGTGCTCTTTAGTGTGTATCATTTGCATAAAAATCGATTCCTAGCCCAATGCCTACATATACGCACAAATTATTTTGGATGACTACCAACTTGGAGCAAAATATCTACGCGGTTTATATGTTATAAAATGATAAGGTTTAATATTTAATTACCTGATCACATATCGGCCCGAATCGTAAATCAAGAAATATGGACACATTTAGAGTGATTGTGGCTTTCAGACTTACAGATAAATTTAAAATTAAGTAGTAGCAAATTGACTTGCCTTCAAGTATACAATTCTTACTGGAATAATACTTCTAAAGGTATCTCGAACTTGTATTGAGCTTACTTCAAGATCATTTATTTGAATAGGTTCGAATTGTATAATTTTCGACCATGGCATGCGCTCTGTTTTCAACCAGACATTACGTTTTTCAAATTTCTTATGGTATTCATTTTCTCCGGCATAATAAGATTTTTTCTTTCCTTTCTTTGGTGTCTTTTCTATTTTTGCTTTTTTCTCTTTTTTGTCTTTAGTTTTATTCTTTGTATCTTTTCCTTTCTTGCTCTTCTCTACGCTATCTTTGCTATCTTTTTCCTTACTTTCCTCCGTGAGCGACTGCTGCTCATGATTTGGGATTACTGTATCTGTGTCATCAGGACTTTCAAATATTAAAGAAAAATTGACTTCAATGTGAATAGTCTGAATATTTTTTTTCTAAAATGGAAAATTATTCCTAATTGGATTGATGTTAAAGATCTTTATGATTGTGCTATGCGTAAAAAGATAGCCAATGTAGAAATCAAAAATCTATAGAGATAGGCAGTGTCCTCAATTAAACTCTTTAAAGTAGTTGATGGTTCGGTAGCAACTATAAAAATGATTAAAAGGTGACAAAGTAATATTAAATGTGAAGCTATTCATATACAATTTTAAATTATGCAATGATTTGGTCAAAGATTGTTTTTATAAACTCTCTCAGAAAGAGGCTATGAAAGGGTGAATGCAAGAAAATATGTCGTGACCATTATTTAATACGGTCTATTATTTAAAATGCCATTAATGAATCTTATAAACACCTTCTGTTCAAAAATTAATGGCTGACCGAATAAATAAACTCTAGATAGGTGGTAATCTAAGAGAAAGCTAATGAAAGACGCGAAAAGATTACATCTTTTGGTGGTTCCGGTAATCCCAAAATCCTGTAACACTGGAAGAATATTTTTGGATTGTACTCAGCTTCTTCAATTTCTGAATGCACGTTCCTGGAAAATATGAGGTCTTCCTCCAAGATTTGCGTTGCATCCAAGTATTGTAAACTTGGAAAATATTGCAGAACGATATTTCTATATTCCGGGTGAACCTGTAAAAATAATAATATTTCCAAATGAAGAGATGAACTATACATCTGAAGAAAAAACCTCTTTTCAGACAGTTGCAGAGAATTCAATTCCCTTTAAGAATATATATACATATGCCAATATATATCCAACCGATCAACGGTTACATCAATTGTTAAATTTTTCTTAAAATTTCATCTTTTTCAGAAGAAGCTGTTTTTGATATTCCTGAGCCATAACTATCGCTTGTGTGTATCGTCCAATAATATATGTTGCTTCACATGATAGCGGGATATTAAATGCAGTGAACAAAAATCTTCTTACATGAAAACTTGCAATTAAGGTAAGTAAGGTATTCAAGTTTTCATTCTCGCCGGCTGTGAGGGTTCTGGCAAGAGTTCTTCACCCACAGCATTTTCGTCCTCAGTTGTGGGTGGTTCTTGCTGAAGGGGCTCTACGTCGTCTTCATCGTCCTCCTCGTCATAAATAGGCACTAGGTTAATGCAATTCCCTTGGCAGTGGGGACACACCGCAGAACAGTTCTCAGCATTGCTTTCCGACATTCACATTTGCCACTAACACAATCCTTGGTACAGCGGCAAAATATCTATTTCAGAGGACTTCCGATGCTGGTGGATGTTCTGTTGCAACTGGCACCAGGGTATCTCCTAAGTGTTTCCAACCCCACTCTTGAGGGGGCAACTCATTCCCGAGCCACTGCTGCACTTGGTGGTAGGTGTGCTCTTAGTTGGTGGGCGGAAGCTGATGTCAGGCTTAATATTTGCCACTGACCTCATGAACGATTGGAAGCGGTACTGGTTGAGGGAGGTTGACTTGCTGATGCCCCATATTATTTGAGGAAGCACGTCTTCCCAGCCTCTTCAACGTCGCCGCGAGTGGAAGAGGGGTTGTAAACTGCCGGTTTCTTGGTCGTTTATGTATTTAAGTACAATTTTGAGATACCCCCCTTGCTCTTCCTTAAAGTTAACGATGCTGTATCACAGCCAGTAAACGAATGTAAGAACATGATGTGTTCAATTCCACGCTGCTACATCTCTTGGATGGACAGTCCCATTGTTTTAATTTTCCCTCGGCCTAGTTTTGACAGCAGGATATCTTTGGTGAGAGAGGAGGGGAAGCTATCAAAAGAACAGCGAAGTCTACATCCTCACCAACAACAACCACAGAACTGTAAGTGGAATGATTCAGCAGTCTGTACGATAAGGACGTCAGCATCATCGGTGGCCTCCAGAGTCGGTATGTCATAGTTCTGAAGCTTTGTCTGTAGTAAGGAGGGAGGATTGGACAAAAAATATTTTTGTTTCACATGTATCGATGTGCTCCATGTTAAATTGATATTATCCGACCTGCTCAGTCTGTATCGTCGCCTCTGATCTTGTGATTTCATACTGTTGGC
>MU182164.1:386336-441932 GCA_016904865.1 Pissodes strobi
GTTACGAATTCGAAAAAGGTATATGGAATGAAAGTTGTAGAGAATTTTATACGCTTTCATGTCATATAAGAAGGAATTTCTGTACGATACACCGTTTTTGAGATAAAAGCGAAAAAACTCAAAAAATGAGACCTTCCTTAGTATGTTTACTCCCTAAGCGCCCAGAACAAGATTCTAAAGAAATCGCTCAGGTCCCTGCTCACGCACTCTACACCCGCTTTATTGACTAATCTAATGCTGAAACTCCCTTTAATATTCTTGGCGCACGCAGGTAATAACTGAGCAAATCACTACCTGGAAATAATCTAGAAGCCAGACGTACCTAAGCTTCTCTCAACATGGTGGCCACGTGAAGCGATTCAACGTCTTTCAGCGATATTATATAAAATAATTGGATTATTCTAAGTACTTTCGTATAAAACTGCTTTAAAAACAAATGTTGTATAGGCTCGCCTGCCTTTAAATAGTTCTAAAAATGTTGAAGCTGAAAATAGCATATTCTATAGTTTTTTGTAGTGACGTTTCATGTGCTTTGACGTAATATGCCTTTTGTTTTATTCTAGATACTGATGAGGCCGTATTACCACAAACACCATTCAAAGGCCGAAAATGAAAATCACATCCCGAGTTTTACAAAAAAGGCCTTTGAAAACGATAAGTGATAAGCGGAGAAGAATATCTATCAAGCAAAAACAGCTCAGTGCGAAGTAAAGGATGTAATCTCAAAAAGTGCGGTGGGGCTGACAAGCTGGATTGTCAAGGAAAAATCAGCGAAAATCGGCAAATTGAAAGGACCCCGCACCCGACAAAGAGAGAATTTCGGAACCATACGATTTTCTTTAAATTTTAATATGTTGTAAGTATGTATAAGTACTTCAGAAAAATGTATGTTAGAATATGGTGGCCCCCCCATTTGGCTACAGTGGCATATCAAAGTTACGCTAATCACCATACATATTTTTATTTTTTTTGCATTTTACGCTAAAAATGAGTCTATATTTAATGGATTGTAACAGCTGTGGGTACACAAAATAATTTTTAAGATGTAAGTCCAGTGGCGTACATAAAAATATTAAAAATATTTTTCACAATTTTTTAATATTTTTATGTACGCCACTGGACTTACATCCTAAAAATTATTTTGTATGCCCACAGATGTTACAATCCATTAAATATAGACTCATTTTTAGCTTAAAATGCAAAAAAAAATCAAAATATGTCTGGTGATTAGCGTAACTTTGATAGGCCACTGTAGCCAAATGGGGGGGGGGGGCACCATATTCTAACATACATTTTTGTGAAGTACTTATCCATACTTACAACATCTTAAAACTTAAAGAAAATCGTATGGTTCCGAGATTCTCTCTTTGTCGGGTGCGGGGTCCTTTACACGTTATTTCTATGGGCTATATTGGACCTCCAGAGATGCTTTTCTTTCTTGACAGATTGTAGTAGAGCCTGCCAAAACAGCAGTTGATAGGCGACAAAAACTATAGCTTACAGACTACAAGGCGCTATTGGAAATGATCATAGAGTATGCAAAGTTTTTTTGAATGCGCCTTAGATGTATGTGATGGTATAATGGCTAGAGCTCTGAAGAGAAAAACGGTTTCGGGAACTCCTGTTTTGGACGAACAAGGGAGACAACAAGACTACAAGAAGATACAAATTATCTCAAAGAGTATAGAACAAAGTTTCCGTATACGAATTACATTACTGTCATCATCACACTACCAGGAAATATTTGCCACTAAATTTAGACATGTCTCTAATGTACACCGAGTATAAAAGATGCTGCGAAACGGACAAAAGGCGAATATTTTCTCTTTTTGTTTGTAGGATTTTGTTCAACCATTCGTTTAATTTAGCATTTCACAGACCCCAAAAAGATACGTGTCAAAAATGGGGTCACTTTAATATAATTTTGGAAACCCAGTATGACAATACCGTGAAAGAAAAATAGAGTGAGATATATCTCTGCACCAGAGAAAGGCCGAAGCAATAAACGAGCTAAAAAGGAACGAAACACACGAAGCAAAAAATAAGGTGAAGGGAAGCAGCATGTTGCTGTTTTCGACCTACAACACCAACGTCAGCTCCAGCTTCGTCCACGTCTGTAGCCTATTATAAAAAGCAAATGTGGGCTTTCAACTTGTGTATCCATGACGAGGTGAGAAATGTTGGACATATGTTTATCTGGAATGAATGAATGATCTTGGGGGTGTGAGTACACTTACTAAGACCTGTATCGATTTATTGTTGGTGTATACGTTGATGCAATTCTTAATTAGAATACTTCATCCAGCTTCAATGTTTAGATAAAATCAGGTAGACTGAATGGTTCTATGGATGGAGGTTCCTCCGGTTGGACGATGCAGCATCCGAAACAAGTCATTCGCATATTCGCGACCGCCTCGCTCTCCATAAGAAGGCGTTCCGGGGTTTCCCCCCCCCCCCTCTCCTCACACAGCCAGCAACTGTCCTCGTTTTTAACATTTATTTTCTGCATGTGCCTTTTCAACCGGAAGTGGCCCGTAAGAAAACCAGTGAGGATGAGGAGATTGTTCTTACTCAGTGTTATAAGGTTTATTAATCTTCCTGTGTGAGGGGACCCTAGAAATATGTTTGCTCTGGAAGACGTCCCCATAGCGGAGTTTATGCTCCTGCTTTTGCTAATTGATCTGCTTTTTCGCTCCCTTCTATCCCAGCGTGTCCTGTATCCATTGAAGGGATCGTTTGTTATTCTTGCCTAATTCTTTTAGCCTATCTAGGCATTCCCACACCATTCTGGAGTTGATTGTTCATTGTCCCTTCCTATGGTTCCGTCAAGGTTGAACTGCGCACATCTTCCCATGGCGTTAATTCTGTCTTGAATATGTCCGCGTGTTTTCCCATTGCTGCGGAGAATTTAGTTCCTGGCCTAAATACTCCGGCTCCGCCCCCCTGTTCAGTTCTTTACCCATCTGTATACCATTTTATGGCACTTTACTGCAATGTGAGAATGCAAGTAATTATATTTTTGGATTCTTCTCTGCTTCTTATCACGACCGTGAAGTATTTTTAACATTTTATCTTTTGACTATATCGTCCCTGGGGAGGTCAAGATGATTTGTCAGGTGTGCCAATTCACACTTTCAAAGTCATTCTCCTCGTTCACTAATTCTCTTGTGATTCTAGTCATTGCTTGTCTAGCTGGACCCTCTACAACAATGTTTAGAAGTGCCAAGCCTATCGTTACCTAGATTGCTGCTGCTGGACTTGTTTTAATTCCGCCTGTTATGTTTATGCACTCCAGGCATGGTACTTTGTTAAGGGCTGATTTTATGATTCGGTTTTCCGTTTTCTTGAGGTCGATAGTCTGTAGGGCGCGCCAAACTATCATTGTGTGCATCCATCGCATGATTCTTAGTTTACATCCCCAGATTTTTCCTGCAAAGCTTCGACACACCATGAGAACCCTCGTAGCCTTAGTTAGAACTACTTCAATGTGTTTACTCCATTTGAGTTTGCTGTCCAGCGTTATGCCTAGATATCTGACTTTCGATGCCGGTGTAATGTTGGGCCCCGTGTAATTGGATAGCTTTCATTCTAGGGAGTTCTATTTACCTACAAAAGGGAACTATGGTTGTTTTCAATGGGTTTATTTGGAATGAGAATATTGCGTGGAGCGCAAGAAATAGTGTCTTGTTTGATAAAATATATTTCTTTTTAGCCAGATAATTCGAACAAAATCATTAACTCGCATTCTTATGTATGCGGAGGGAAAAGCAGTACCGTTAAAGTTGTGTTAGGCCTCCACAATGAAATGCAGCGAGATAAACTTGAAATTTTTCGTGTCTGGGCACAGCTTTTCAACGTGTGATCAGAACTTGGGCGTCACATTGAAAAAAATACCATATAATAAGGAATGCTAAGAAGAAAGAGCCTGGATTCAGAATACACAAAATGGAAAAAGAAAATTACATAGGCAAAAAACGACGACAGGAACGGCTGAAAATAAGTTGGTTTCAACTAAGACATTGCGATCCGAAAAAGATGTACATATTTTAAACACAACTACAACAAGAACTATCTTTTTCAGAATTTTACCAAAAAAGAAGTGTACGTGGTCGTCCTTCATTAAACCATTGCACTGAATTGGATTTATTGTATCCTGATGGAAAATCGATAACAGAAGAGAAAAAGAAAATTTGACGGTTTTGCTAAGTTTTGTGCCACCTATCCATCATGGTTTTTACGAAAAGTTAAAAACCGATAATGAAAACAACATGGGACTTGTAGATAGAGATCACGAGGATAGGGTTAATGTCGAGGATGAGGCGGAGTAATTTTAGTTCTATTTGTGATTATTTTAATGAATTAATTTTAATTTTGAAACCTTTAAAAACTTGTATCGTGAAATTTGTTAGAGTCAAAAACGCCTATATTTTTAGTTTTTATCAAAATAATGTATGTTTTCTTGAGGTAGAATCACAATAATTTTACAAATTTATACAATAGTCAATTAATTGAATTTAGTTAACTTAGTACCGAATTATCATCAAACCAGTATATTTATTATTTTATAGGTGCCTCTGGCTCTCAGCCACTCATATATGCAAATGTCCACGACTTGACCTTTAGTGTTATATTAACGGATATTAATTTTTAATTACTTAATGAGGTAACGTGGAGTTGCATGAAATATCTACCCTAACCACAGAAAACTCAACCCCTTACTCGATTTTTCCTTAGATTTCACACACAAGATTTTTTCTTATTGCTTACTTTCGAAGATTTCGTTACTACTACACTCTAGGTAAGAAGACATGAAGTCATAACTACAAATATTTAATTGATCCTAAAATCAATTCTTATGTCCCTTATTAATTTTGAATAATAATTGTAGAATACTAACTGAACATGGATTGCCTTCCAAGGATAATGCCGATAGAAAATCAAAGGCTTTCAAACTTGCCAGTGTATCTTCCAGGCTACAGATGTCATTGTCAGAGAGATCGATAAATTTCAGATGAGCGAAGTTCCTGCTTTGGGTGAGTAGATGGAGCTTGCTGCCTAAAATATAGAAATAAACCAAAATGTTCAAATACAGAGCGGTTTTTATTGAGTTGCTGTGCCGGTGCATGTTGCATATGCTAATCTAATAATAAATTATACGTAAGTATTTCATAATGAAATAAAGCGGTTTGATTTTTGAGGCAAAAGAAGCTTGGGTGATGAGATATTATTACATAGTTACCTATATAAGCTCGGTCAATTTGTGTAACGAAGATATAATAAGCAGGTGGTAGCTAGAGTTTAGGAAATAGGCTAAGGACCGTTGCACATATTTTTCGGTTAAAATATTAAAGAAGGGTTTTAGATAGGGTAACTAGACTGCCCATTCTAGTTAACAAAAACTTTTGCCGCCGTGGATGCGACCCAAACTACATGAAGGTATCCGTTTTTTCTATAGCAGACCACAGAAACCTACTTTGCCGACGGGTAAACTTGCCACTCAAAATGTTGAAATTTTTTAGATGGAATTCTTTTATACTTTGTAAAAATTGTCAATCTTCCAGCATTCACAAAATTGCTCATTAATTAATTTTTATTATGTTAACTAATTAATTTAATTATAATGTACCAATTAGTGGCACTTTACAAAATATTTAATTTTGTGAATGCTAGAAGCTAAACCTAATCCAACCTAATAAAAAAACAGTTATTTATTAATATTTTTCGATTTGAAAATATTTTTACTTACTGTTTTTGCTTTAAAATATTTTAAAGTGGCCCATCAGTCCATATTTCAAAAGTACAAATGTATATAAAAAATTATTCACATATTTTAATAGACTTAGTAGTATCAATGATCATAAAAATTAATAAACCCACTAATTAATATTTATATTATTTTTATAAAAATACACATTCCTGTTTATTTAACTCCTTAGTATTGTAACATTACACAAGACGTCTATTTTCAGTGAAATAATAAATTAATTAAATATAAATTTCATAACATGTTCTACTCAAATTATTTAATTTATTACTTGTAAAATCTGTTTTAAGCCTAAATTCCAAAATAGGATTATAACTTTGACTTTTTAAAATATCATCGTATGTTCAATTATTTATATTTAACAAAAATATTTTTATAAACGTATATTCACCTCACTATAAAATAATAAAATTAAACATTTGTTCTTGTAGTTGAAGAATAGTTTAGTGAATAATATTCTTAGGGACAAATTCTTTACACTTCTCTTATATCCTTAATCTGTAAGTAATAGCAATCACCTAAGTATGGATTTAATATTTCTGGGTTTTGAGTTTATTATTTGCAAAAATCAATTTCCATGCTTGAAGCTTAAAAATGTTATCGCTTATTTGAATGTTGGATTATATATATTTACCAAACATTGTCATATAAACATAAATAATTCACCTTACCATAAAATAATAAAATTAAACATTCGTACTTGTAGTTGAAGAATAGTTTAATAAATAAAAAATATTCTTAGAATCGTATTCTTTAGAGTTGTCGTATATTATATATCTGTAACTAGTAACAATCACCTAAATACAAATTTAATACTTCTGGCCTGTAAAAATACTTAAAAATATAACATATCATTACATATTCTATCAAATTTTAATCTTCCATGCCCGAGTCATTAAATGAAATCAGTGGCTTGACTAAGACCAGATTATATGCAACCAAAAGCGTTAAAAATATGGGCAATATGTATGCAAAAAATACATAAATATGCAGTGAATATGCAGTAATAACGAGATTAATTTTTGATTTTCTAAATTAAATTTTCACTTAATTAGGGGATTGAGTATTGAATAAAAATAAACTAAAGTTGTATATACTTTATTAAATCACAAATAAAATTTTCCTATATCAATTTATATAAAAATTATATTAATATTCGTTTGAGAAATAATAAATCGCACTAGTTATTACGTGTGCTCCAAGATTTTGAAGTAAAAAATTATGGCGCTTGTCAATAAGAACATGTTTGTACAAAATAAACGATCTCTTTGCATCTATTGAAGTTTAGAACTAAGGCAAGGTAAAATACAAAAAAAATATGCAAAAATGCATATACATGAAATCTGCTCTTCAATTATGACCGTCTTTAACGGCCGCTTCAGACAATTTAGATTGCAAATTAGATAGAGCTCTCATAACATTCACATTAGATGGCTCCGGCTGGCATTTTTGCATTCCCTATACCGTGTGTGCACCCGGTTGCAGACACAGTCTAGGAAACCTAATGTGCACTGAAGCACTACGATCCCATACCATGCATGCAACGCCAACTGTCATGTCTTTAGGGTCCAGCTAATTCGTTTCAAATGCTCTGGTTGTTCAGTAGTTAAGATTTTTTTTATTTTTTTAATATTATGTCTGTAAAAAAAATTCTCTTCATTTTGGGTTAGCCTTGGGTTAGTTTTGGTTAGCACCTGGTTAGTTCTTGTTGATTGAACCCCCGTAGCGAGCGAAGCGAGCGGAAAGCCATGCAAAGCCATAATAATGGGCACAAGCTGCACATACGGTATAGGGATTGGAGTGCATCGGTGCGCATTACGTTTCCTAGACTGTGTCTGCAACCGGTTGCACACACGGTATAGGGGACCTAAATATGGTTCCGGCTGATCAAGCTGAAAGCGACTAGCTCCAATAGCTTGATAACCAAAAAATATAATATATATAAACACAGAGTGTCCAAAAAAGTACGCAACATATGGGAAACTTCTTTATTATTGGATTCTCAGAAAATTTTATTCTTCATGAAAGTTGGTGCTTGCCCTAAAACAGCAAACAAGTATTTCAAATTTTACGTACTGCTTTTAGTGCGGACGCAAATGTCATTTTTCCGAAATCGCGTCAGGAGTAAAGTACCTTAATTTATAAAGATACAGCAAAATCTTATAAGGAAAAGTTCTTCCAAATTAAAAAAGTAATCTAAATATGAAATTTGAGTTAAGTACATCAATTTTTAATTTCCCCTTTTTTCGCGATTTTTTTCTCAAACGTTACGTCATCGGTGAATGCTTTGTTCTTTTGTTATTAGTATACTTGCCAAGCAACTTTAAAATCTATTTAAAGTAGACATTAATTACATAATTGCATAATGTTTCAGTTTTTACAGAGATAAAAGCCAGTTTCTGGTATCAGTGTGTTGCAAACACATTTAAACAATTTTGGTCCAAAATAATTGTCCACAATAATTATTACAAAATACAATTGGAATGACTGACTTAATAATAATTAATTTCATATGTCAGAGCGAAGTAAAATTATTGCTATTTTTTTGTTTTTATTCCAAATGCATGGCCTACTCTTCAAGACCAAACATTTTATATGACTTTTTAGGATACTTGGACATATTTTACTCATCGGGTGCAAAATATAAATAAATTATTAGTCGTTCTACATGAAATGAAAAGAGTTGGGTCTATTCATGATTTTGACTGGAAAAAATTTTCAATCAAAAGTGTTTAAATGTGTTTGCAACACACTGATACCTAAACTGGCTATTATCTCTGGAAAAACTGCAACATTATGCAACTATGTAACTAATTTCTATCTTAAATAAATTTTGAAGTTAGTTGGCAAGTATACTAATAAAAAAAGAACAAAATATTCTCCAGTGGCGTAACGTTTAAGAAAAATTCGAGAAAAAAAAAAGAAAAATTAAAAGTTGATGTACTTAACTCAAATTTCATATTTAGACTACTTTTTTAATTTGGAAGAACTTTTTCTTATAAGATTTTGCTGCATCTTTATAAATTAAGGTACTTTACTCTTGACGCGATTTCGAAAAAGTGACATTTGCGCCCGCACTAAAAGCAGTACGGAAAATTTGAAATACTCGTTTACTGTTTTAGGGCAAGCACCAACTTTTATCAAGAATAAAATTTTCAGAGAAACCAATAATAAAAAAGTTTCCCATATGTTGCATACTTTTTTGGACACACTGTATATGCACAAATATTCAGGGCGATATCTTAGTATCCATAGTTCATGTCGGAAATACTAGTCAGTGACTCATTTTTAGTTTTAAGGCGCGCCTCGAGGGGTAAGGGAAGAGGGAAGGAAATTCCAGTGGCGAATACAATTGCTTTGTAAATTAATATGTTATAATAACTATAATGGAATAGTAATAAGTAGACTTAGCAAATATCCACTTAAAAAATAAAGTTTATTCACATAAATATGCATGATTTTAGTCTAAAATCTACAAAAAAACCGTATATTCAAAATTATTCCTAAATCTAATAATAAGCAACAAAATTGTACTACAAACAAATAGTACTATGTATTCATTAAGGCTAGGAAAAAAAGAGTCATGGATGATAAGGGGTTTTTCTTATCATAAAAAAACCATATTGTAAGTTGCATCGAAAGTATACAACAAAATAAAATTTTAAGTTTACTACTCGTTATCGGAGGTTTGATCAGAATT
Source organism: Pissodes strobi (assembly GCA_016904865.1). Taxonomy (NCBI): domain Eukaryota; kingdom Metazoa; phylum Arthropoda; class Insecta; order Coleoptera; family Curculionidae; genus Pissodes; species Pissodes strobi. The sequence goes on from MU182164.1 coordinate 395,801, forward strand.
TGATTCAGAATCATTACTATCACTACTTTCGGAACCAACATTGATAATAAGAGTTTCAACTATAACTTCGACCGTAGTATCCAAATCCCACATTTTTTGTTAAATTGAAAATGATGAATAAAAACGCAAAAATGTGATTTGCGTTGAAATTCATTTAGTTTCCAAAAGCAGAGTTTAAAAAAGTGAAAATACAAACACACGAATGTTTATAATATAGGTATATAATTAAAGAAATGCATTTTTAGCAATAATATTAAACATTATCATAATTAAAACAAAAATAAATAAAAAAAATTAAGCGAGTCTGCTAGTACTCGAGACTAATGTGTAGGTAAACATATCTTATAATGACATCGGTTGTAAAAAAAATGACAGCAGCAAGTTATGTTCCCAAGCGGTAACCCATCCAAGTACTAATCACGCCCGACGTTGCTTAATTTCAGTGATCGGACGAGAACTGGCATTTTCAACGTGCTATGGCTCTTACCTTTACATTTTAGCGTGTTCATAGAATAAAAACAAAACATTCGCATTTATTATATTACTTAGGATTCTGTAATAATAAGAACTGGCAGCTTCGGAGCGGATTAATTCACTGCACAAATTCGACACGAAAATCTAATGTCACCAGGAATAACATCAACATATGGACACGGCATATTTACCTTATAATCTTGGGCCGACATCCTTTGATTTAGGACAGTCAATAACCAGCTTGTTCAAATTTTACTGTTTTAAACGTCTGGGCATCTGAATAATACTTTTGACAGTTTGTATAATTTAAAATAATGATATGCTTTTTTATCCTCTAAAATACGTTTAAAAAGGATTTTAAATGGCAAAATTGTATAAAAATCCGAAAATTCGGACTTTTTTAGGACGATAGCAGTGGTTCATTTTAAATTCAACCGTCCATTAAAAAAACAGACTTATAGAAGGAAAATTATAGAAGAGGGCCATGACTGAATATTGTTTTAAAAGTCTGGGTATCTGAATAATACTTTTGACGGTTCGTTTAATTTTAAATATGCTTTTATATCGTCTAAAATTCGTTTAAAACCGATTTTAAATGGCAAAATTGTACAAAAATCCGTCACGGACGTCCTGGATTAGCTTTCTCCTCAATGCGACGGCTTATAATGTCACAATCGGTTTACACATTTCCGTCCCATTTGCCGAGATTTACCCTCATACCGCCGCGTAAGATGTTTACACAAAAAATGTGCAGATATGAAAACCGAAAAAATTATCCTTCACTTTTAGATAGGAAAATCTATTAATATAATATAATTATAGTCAAAAGCGATCTTATCGTGCGGGTCCAAAGGTCACAATTTTCTGTAAAAACTCCATTCGTGGCAGATTTTGCGTGTAAAATCTGTCAAAGTAATGACATTTAATGAAAAATGTGACCTTTGAACCCGCACGATAAGACCGCTTTTGACTATAGCCATAACGTTACTGTAATATTTTTAACCTGTTCTGATTCTGTTTAGCCTGTTTTGGCTATTTCTAGTCACTTTTGGTTAGTCGTTCAAAGAACTTTCCGTTAGTTCCAACTTATTGAAGTGGAAACATCTTACGCGGCGGTATGAGGGTAAATCTCGGCAAATGGGACGAAAATGTGTAAACCGTTTCTAGCCGCTAGGGCGGTGTTATATACAATTTTGCCATTTAAAATCATTTTAAATGGATTTTAGATGATAAAAAGGTATACTTTAAATTAAACGAACAGTCAAAAGTATTATTTATTAATTATTATATTCGCAGTATATTTGGATCCATAGCACAGCCTATTTTTAATGAACGGTTGAATTTAAAATGAATTTTCGCTTCAAAATCCACGACAAATTCGTTACTTAAAAAAGTACGAATTTTCGGGTTTTATACAATTTTGTCATTTAAAATCATTTTTAAATGGATTTTAGATGATAAAAGTGCATATTATTATTTTAAATTAAACGAACTGTCAAAAGTATTATTTAGATGCTGAGGCGTGTAAAACAATATTGAGTCATAGCCCTCTTCTAAAACTTGCAAAATTTGGTTATTGACTTTCCCAAATCTAAGGATGTCGGCCCATGATTACTAGGCAAATAAGCTGTGTCCATATATTGATGTTATTCCTGATGGCATTAGATTATCGTGTCGAATTTGTGCAGTGAATTAATCCCCTCCGAAGCTGCCAGAAAGTATTATTAAATAATCCTAACTAATATTATTGATGCGAATGTGTGTGTTTGTTTGTTTCTTACGCGTTCACGCATAAACTGTTTCGATCATCATGAAATTTTGTACAGATATTTTCAAGAGTATAGTAAAGAACATAGGACACTTTTAGCTTTTACCCGGGGCTTCGTTCGCGTTGATTTTTTATTATTTTAAAATTGGTTATTAAACCTAATTTTTATTCTATGACCAAGCTAAAACTTACAGGCAACGGTCATAGCATGTTGAAAATGCCAGTTCTCGTCCGCTCACTGAAGTTAAGCAACGTCAGGCAGGGTTAGTTCTTGGATGGGTGACCGCTCGGGAACACAACCTGCTGCTGTCGTTTTTTTACAACGGATGTCGTTATTGGATATGTTTACACATCAGTGTCTCGACTACTAGCAGACTCGCTCAATTTTTTTTAGCCATTTGAACTGACTCCGATACGTTATAATCAAATTTAATCTTTTTGGTTAGTTTTGATTAGCCGCAAAAATTCGGTTTGTTTTGGTTAGTTTTAACTTACTTTAAGTTTGCAATCTATTCCGATACGGTTTAGCCCGTTTTGGTGCTTTTGGTTACTTGTCATTAGTTTTGGTTAGTCATTCGATCAGCTTTCGGTTAGCTTTAGTTAGTTTTAAATTATTTTAGTAATTTGAACCGGTTCCGATACGTTATGGTTAGTTTTAGTTAGTCGGCAAAATTCGGTTAATTCAAGTTCGTTTCACCTTACCTTAATATTTTTAATTTGTTCTGATATGTTTTAGCCCAGTTTGGTACTTTTGGTTAGTCGTTCACTCAACTTTTGGCTAATTTCAGTTAGTTTTAATTTATTTTAGTTATTTGAACCGGTTCCAAAACGTTATAACCAATTTTAGTGTTTTTGGTTAGTCACCAAAATAAGGTTAATTTGAATACTTCAATATTTTTAATTTTTTCGATACGTGTTAGCCCGTTTTTGGTGCTTTTAGTTGCTTTTGGTTTGCTTTAGTTGGATATTTAATAAATTTTTGGGTACTTTCAGTGAGTTCTTATTTATTTGAGCCACCTGAACCGGTTCCGATACGTTAAAACAATTTAAACGTTTTTGGTTAATAATTTAGTTCGTCCCAGAAATTCGGTTAATTTGGGTTAGTTACTTATTTTATTCTTAATCTGTTCCGATACGTCTTAGCCCTTTTTGGTTACTCTTGATTGGTTTTGGTTAAACATCTCTTGGTTAAGTTTAGTTAGTTTTAATTTATTTCAGTCATTTGAACCGGATCAGATACGTCATATCCAATTTTGATGTTTTTGGTTAACTTTAATTAGTCGCCAAAATTCGGTTAATTGTTAGTTTCAACTTGTTTTATCCCCTTTTGATGCCTTTGTGTGCATTTTGGTTAGTCGTTCAATCAACTTTCGATTAATTTCAGTTAATTTTAATTTATTTTAATCATTTGGACCAGTTCCGTTACACTATAACCAATTTTAGGGTTTTTGGTTAGACACCAAAATTCGGTTAATTTAAGTTAGTTTTAACTTACTTCAATATTTTAAATCTATTTCGATGCGTTTTAGTGCGTTTTGATGCGTTTTAGTGCGTTTTGATGCTTTTACTTACTATTGGTTAGTCGTTCAGTCAAGTCTTAGTAGTTTTAAATATATCTTAGTCATTTGAACTGGTTCCGGTACGGTATAAGCAATTTTAATGTTTTGGTTAGTTTTAGTTCGTCGCCAAAATTCGGTTAATTTGGGTTAGTTTTAACTTACTTCAATATTTTTAATCTATTTCGATATGTTTTACCCGTTTTGGTGCTCCTAGTTACTTTTGGTTAGTTTTGATTAGACATTCAATCACCTTCCGATATGTTATAAGCAACTTTAATGTTTTGGTTAGTTTTGGTTAGTCACCTAAATTCGGTTAATTTGGGTAAGTTTTAACTTACTTCAATCTTTTTAATCTATTTCGATATGTTTAAGCCCGTTTTGGTGCTTTTACTTATTTTTGGATAGTCATTCAATCATCTGTCGGTTACTTCCAGTTAGTTCCAATTTATTTTAGTCATTTGAACCGGTTCCGATACGTTATAAGCAATTTTAATGTTTTTGGTTAGTTTTGGTTAGTCACCAAAATTCGGTTAATTTGGCCGTTTTGGTGCTTTTGGTTAGTTTTTGATAGTCGTTCAATAAACTTTCGGTTAGTTTCAGTTAGTTCCAATTTATTTTGGTCATTAGAACTGATTCCGATACGTTATAATCAATTTAAGTTTTAATAAACAAGCTAACACGATCTCTCACGCGTACGACGTTATGTGTGGCAAATGTAGCATGCACTTTTTCACGATTTGAGGCCCTATTTAGGAAAACAGAAACATTTTCAACGTTAAAACAAAACGATACTCTAAACCCGCAAGCGCGACTATGCAACAGATCTCTCACAAGGTACATGCTCGTTTACTGTTGCAACGTTGCGACCTCCGCCCGACGGTCGTAAAATATCAGTACATTTACGTCCGTCGATCGCGAACCTCTGTTAAATACAGCTGCTTCAATTAGCTCCGCGTAACGCGCGTATACGGGCCACAATGAATTTGGCAGCGGTGCACGTTTTGTGCCGGAACGCTGTGTCCGCATTTAGAACAAGCGGCATTTTGAGAGCATTTCATACCAGATTTATTGTTAAATATTAAACATTACTTTAAGCCGCTCACGTTGGTCTGTTTTCGAACTAGTGACTGACGTCACTGACTATTATTATTTCCGTCTTGTACTATGGTCTGAAAAACCGGAGGAGCTGCTTCCTCAGGCGATGCGACAAGAAAAAGGTTATTATATAAACTTATAAGCTAGGTTACTTGCTTTCTTCTGTTTTTAAAAATAACTTGTAGCCATAAACTAATTACTTTTATTTATAGTCCAAGAGTTAGTGACGCACGTTTCATGAAGTGTTTGTTGCGCCTTGAAATGTTATGTAGTAATATCTACTGGATAGATGAGCAGGTAAACATGCGTTGGCTTGACCTACCTGGGGACACCAGGTACTGCGCATGTAAACAAATATGACCCAAAAGAAGTGTTTGATTCAGAGACCAACAAACACCAATCGAAAGTTAAGGTACATTAAAACACAGAAATAAGTAAGACAGACACTTTTGAGGGGGTTAACATTTAACATATACACCACAATGTTGTTTTATTAATAATACAAAATAAAGTGCTTTTTTCACGCTGAAGTTTTAACAGCGTCTTAATTACATAATATAGTAAAAAATAGTTACAAAAAGTCTGACAATTTTTCCTGGGTTTACTTATTGGCAAACATGAAAATAATTGTTGCTTATAATAGACGCTCGCGTGAACATCTGTAATATAAATGTAGTTGTTTTTCGTGCTTTGGGTTAGTTTTGGATAGTTTTTCTGATTGCGCCCCGGAGCCAGCGAAGCGAGCGGAGGGTTAGGCATGTGGTAAACAAATATCTATTTGAAGAATGAAACGAAACAGGGGTATTATAGCTAACATTTATATTACAGTCGTCCTATGTGAGCGCTTGTTTCATTGGTAACTTATGAATATGCGTACCGGCTATGCATTTTCAGTTATAATATTTCGGAGCGAGTATACACTACTAGTTATATGCTGTGTTGTTCTTAGCACATGTTCTAATGTTTTATTTTAATGTGTGTGTAATTTTGAATTAAGACCTATATTGTGTTCAAGTTTATCAGGGTTTCACGCCATCAGGGGGTGTGATTATAACCCTTCATTTTTTAAGAAAGGCAAAAAGGTCATTTCAAATTGTAAGAAATAATGTGGATTAACAAAACGCACTAACCGATCTTGCCAAATCTGTGTTCCTGCATTGCAATATGAACGTTTGCAATGCTCGAAAAATTTGTCTGTGAATTATACGGCTACAAAGACATTGCAGATGTTAATAATGCGAGTTTCCAAAAGTTTTGTTCCACATACAAATCCAAAAGTACAGATGAACCTTTTCAAAAAAACCCTGTAGAAATATGACACGTGAAATTTACCACCGTGTAAAGCAGAACTACATCAACATCTTTAGAGCAACGCAAAATGTAAGAAGTATTTGGCGAAATACACATTTGAGTACTCCAACATTTTTGTTGCCTGGAAGACACGGTTGGACTATAAAAGACGATAAATATGAGTTTAAATGGTTTGAGGGTGATTCTATGCCTCAAACTGTTTTGGAACCTATTAAAACTAGCCAAACTCCCGGAAACAAGGCTAACAACGAAGGTTTCTATTTTCAAATTACATTGATTTTTCACATACTTTGTCATAGTGTTAAATATCGTTGTTTTCTTTTCAGAATATTAATGGACTTTTTATGATCAGAACATGTTTTCGAGTGATGATTCTACAGAAGAAGAATCAAAGGACAGTGATGAGGAAGGTGAAAATTAAAAATCCAAAATACACTTAAATTTTCAATTTAGTGTACGTATAACCTCTATTTTTTATAATTATAATAAATTAATAAAATTTGCCATCAATGCTAATCATGGGATTGTTAATGAATAACCTGAGCAGTCATTATTTGTTTTTAAAATCAGATAAACTATAAATAAATTTTTTTCATTATAAATTTACTTTATTATTTTAATATTCTACTATTTTTAGTGATAAGAACTTTACAAATAAGTTATGAATCAAAATAAACATATGTTTTTTTTTAATTCTGCTTCAAGATGTGATTTGAAAATGTATAGCCGGTACAGTTGTACGAGAGCATGAGAGCCAATGAGAGCGCAGATAAAGACTGTAGCTACGCCGGTGGTCGTTGGTCTCGCTTACGTTTACGACTACGCCCAGCTTATCTCTCTCTATTCTAAGCAACATTTATTTGTTAAAAGTTAACTCCCTCAAAAGTGTCTGCATTATTTATTTCTGTGTTTTAAATTACCTTAAGTTTCGACTGGTGTTTGTTGGCCTCTGAATCAAACATTTTTTTTGGGCCATATTTTTAACACTTTTCTCTTATCCGCAGTACCTGGTGTCCCCAGGTAGGTCAAGCCAATGCATGTTTACCTGCCCATCTATCCAGCAGATACTGCTACACATAATTTCAAGGTGCATCATGAAACGTGCATCACTAGCTCTCCGACTATTAGGGTTGTAGGCAAAATATAATACAACATTCAAGCAGAGTGATTTTTTGACACCGAATCATAGTATCGTAATTTAGACAAATTTTAATTTTATCTCATGTTGCTAAATATATTTTTCCAAAATGAATATATTTTTTCTCTTTTAAGTTTTTTGCAGATAAAACTAGTAATCTAGAATTTTTCCATGACTTTATTAAATATTGCAGTTTCTTTCATATAGTAAGTACTCTTTAGTAAAATTGGAACTCTTATTAATTTTTTTATATCTAAGAATAATTATGGAAAATTTCGTCACTAAATTGTTTCTTTATAATAGTATGTTCACGAATGGACTTTACAAGATTTGAGTAAAACGTAATTCCTTCTTTATATGTACCTGGAACACTTTCTGCTAGTCTTAGTTATTTTATTACACCCAATATATTATCAGTACTATCTTAAAAACCTAGAACAAAATAAAATTGAAACATAGTTACAAATTTAAAGGTATTTACTTGCGAATTGCATAGATAACTCAATATAATGGTATTTAGAATGGCAATATCAAAACACGCAAAAAGTCAAAATATGTAAAAACAATTACTAATTCCAATGTAAATGGGAGCCAATAAAATCAAAAATATATATTTTGAGTAAGGTGCCATTTGCAATAATTGAAATTTAAAAACCACTATTTACTTTAAGTCATATGAGTAAGTATTCATGGTGAAATTCAGGAATATCATCCATCTAAAAAATATTTTCATTTACTAACATACTAATTTTCACATTTAAGTAAGTAATATATATTATGTGTACATTATGTGTGAGCGGAAAGTGTAATAATCCTAAGTCCCCTCGGGTTTCAGGAATAAATCCGTCATTCACGAAATCGCCGTCACAAAGAGAGCAGCTATTGTAGATTTACACGGCTGAAAGTTTATCAGTATCTACTTGATAATCTGAAGAGACGTCTTAAAAATATAGCGTTCATTTTTAAAAAAGTTTTAAAATGGGAAACAAGTAAAGCAGTATAATTAAACACCAAGACAAGCTGACAGACAATGGTTCAGGAGCGGACACACAGTTCCTAACAACTCCTGTTTGACATTCACGGATTTGTTAACAATTGATCATCGACTTAAACTTGTTACCCTCTCTACAACCGATCGCATCAATACCAATATATTATTATTCGCGTGTACGGACATCTGTATATTCCCATTCCCTCAGACACTGTGTTACGGTAATTTTAACAATTCCGTAACATCAGGTTTTTCCGAGTTCGCTTGTATTTATTTTTAGTTTGAAATAATAAGTTTTCATCTTCAACCTATTTTGAATTACTGTCTGAACCGACCTGGTAGCAACAGTGTGGAAATTCCACATTAAATAGTAAGAAAATATTGATAAATGAATTTTTATGTTGCCCATCAAGTTCATTTAAAACTAATTTGGTCTTTTAAATATATCAGTCAATAATAATTATCTAGTTAATATAAAATGAACATTAATATTATGGGTCGAATCTACGTAAATACAGCAGTCGAATATATTGTTAAAAATTGATAAATAATTTCAAATATCCAGTTCAGATTTTATGGTTAAAGATCGGTCGCTTCGTATAGTGCGCCAAGCGAGTGAACCTTAACAACGACTGAAGGGGGTAGAGGACTAGCAAGTAAAAAATCTTGCCTTCCCATAGGCGCACGAGGTTATTCTTACCATATTATTATTGATAATATTGATTAGTTTAAGACGTTAAAATTAATTACAGTTTTTTTATATTGCAGTCTTATAGTACAAAATATGTCATATAATAATATCTCATTTTTATAATAAGGATAGTATTCTATGATATTATTTGTTGTATGTATTACATAAATATATTGTAGTAATAAGTAGAGTTCGTTTCCCGAAGGTTTTGTATTTACGTCATTGATGACGTCGCTTAATTTGGAAAAAAACGGTTTATCGTAGCTAATTCATATAAATTCTCTAGCGTTCAATTTTTGTATTAAAAGTTAGGCAATATTGAAGCAAGTACCTATGTTCCAAAACGCTCTTAATAGAACGTTCGGAATTGTTTTGTAATAAAAATTTTAATTTAGAGAGTTCAGTTAAGAGAGTTATCCGAAATATATAAAAATTAGTTAACCGCGTATAATAATCACCAAATGCAAGAAAAATATAAGAAAGGTTAAAAATCTTCAAAGATATCATCAAATTAAGGGTCTGATGATATATAGGTTGTGTCGATTTTGTAAATTTTCTTTTTTTTTCGCTAGGAAAGGGGTGTCCTATAGAGTAGCTTAAGCCAAAAAATCGGAGGATTCTCCACATTTGAGCCGAAAAAATATCCGCGTTTTGAGCCTAAATTGCCCTAGAAGGGCAAACTTCCACTACGACTTTCCCAGGTGTAACGTAAAAATATTGAAATTGTAACGTGAAAATAATGAAATTTTAGTAACCGACACCGGGAGCATGGCACAGTGTTTCCAAAAGTTGCACATTTTCTTATGGGGAATAACAGTGTTGTTTACTATTTAAGTATATTTAATATTCCACTTCACGCATGACGCTCCGCTCGCTTCGGGGGCGCAACCAAACAAAACTAACCCAAATTAAAAATTGAAATTTGTCAGTCGAAAATGCAAATATTTTTTAGTTTGTTTTTCCTCATTTGGGAATGTCTTGGGTTAGTTTGGGTTAGGTTTGTTTGGTTACGCTCCCGGAGCGAGCGGAGGGCCATGTATGAAGTGAAATACTTGACGAATATATACATACAAAGGAATAGTGTAATCGAATGAGTGTCTCTTTTATTCCGATGAATGAATGCAAATGCACATTGAACAATCATCCAAGCAGCCACGTTTACCACACGACGGGCAATGATATCATTATGGCAGGATCGACCATCCCTTCATCTTCATTCAATCGGACTACTGGGGGTCTCGGTCAACAGCCATATGTCCTGGCATGACCACGTTGCTAACGTCGCAAAATCAGCCTCCCAGAAGCTTGGTACGCTATTTCGCAACAAAAAATGTATACACCGCAGCAGTTGCTCTTGCTTTACAAAGCGCAAATAAGACCGTGCTTAGAATATTGCTCACACATCTGGGGTACCACGCCAGAGCACACCCTAAAGCTACTGGATTCCGTTCGGAAAAGAGTTGTGCGTCTCGTGGGTGACCCGGAGTTGACCCGGAATCTGGATAGTCTGAAACACCGCAAACATGTGACCGAGAAATCCCTGTTTTACAGATACTTTTACGGCAGATGTTCCCAGGATTTGGCCCGCCTTATCCCGCCCCTGACAACGCCTGTCAGACAGTCACGATAGACGGCAAGAGCGCACCGGTTCGTCGTACAACTGGAAACATCTAGAACATCGCTTTACAAGAACTCGTTTGTCTGGCGCACTGCATCACTGTGGAACTCACTCCCAAGACGCATATTCGGATGTAACAAGCAAGATGTTCATTCGACTATGCCGAACGTTTCTTCATATGTGACGTGCACGATAGCATTTAGTCGGATGTCGTGACTGTTACATATAATCAACAAATAAGTCTTCAATTATTTAAACACTTCATGCATGGCCCTCCGCTCGCTCCGCTCTCTATACGGGGGCTCAACAAATAGAAACTAACCAGGTGCTAACCAAAACTAACCCAAAATTTTTATTTAATTTTTTTTATTTTGGGTTAGTTTCTGTTTGTTGAGCCCCCGTAGCGAGCGAAGCGAGCGGAGGGCCATGCATAAAGTGTTGAAATAATTGAACTTATTTGTTGATTCTATGTAACAGTCACGACATCTGACTAAATGCTATCGTGCACGTCACATATGAAGAAATGATCGGCATTGCCGAATGAACATCTTGCCTGTTACATGCAAATATGCTCCCAGGACATCTGTTCCCCAAACTAACTATTCCGTTCAATCAACATCTTCGCACACACACCGCTCGTCGAGCAATATAGGATGTGCTACTGCCATAAAAAAATCATTCACCTGAATAAAAAAAAGAGTAGAGACACTTATAGCACAACTTATTTACTACCAGCTAGTCAACTCTATCGAAATCGGAAAGTTGGAGTGTCGGGCACTGCGCCCTGAGCAGTTCAGTTCCACAGTTGAATTTAAAATGAATTTTCGCTTCAAAATACATGACAAATTCGTCCGAAAATTTCGGATTTTTATACAATTGTGCGTTTTAAAATCGTTTTTAAACGGATTTTAGACGATAAAATAGCTATTTATGCAACAAGTGTGTAAAGTGAACCTTTTTTTATGAATGGGAATATTGATAAAAAAATTTAATTGTAATTGAATAAAAAAAAGGGTACTTTACACATGAGTAGCATACAAAATTTTTTCTACTACCGAAAAATATATGAAAAAACAAAAATATTATTAAATTACTTTACGCACTGGTGCGTAAAATAAATTATTTTCCACACTAGTGCGTAAAATATATTATTTTTACGCATTGCCCTAAATGTCAAAAATTATGTCAGATTTACTGTCACGCACTAGTGCGTAAAATAACTTATTTTACGCACTGGACATTAAAAAAGCCTTTTTTACGAATCTTAGAGAGTGCGTAAAGTGAGTACTTTACGCACGGTAGTAGAAAAAGCATATTTTAAATTAAACGAACTATCAAAAGTATTATTCAGATGCCCGGGCGTTTAAAACAATATTAGGTCATGACCCTCTTCTAAAATTTGCAAAACTTGGTTATTGACTTTCCCAAATCAAAGGACACCGCCGCAAGATGACTAGCTGTTAGTGAATAAGCTGCGCTTATAGCGCACCATTTTTCTAATGAATTTTGCTAACGAAACTACAGTAAACGTCTGGCAAGAGTGTGCCTTCTTAAAAATCTTTGTTTTGGCTATTGTAACAGTTGACAGTAAAAAGGAGTATGGATATTTACAAGTAAAATTTAATTTTGTTTAATGGGGCTATGGCTATGAGTCGCTTTAAATTAGGACCGGAACAAAACGGAGGTCTCTCGTTCGATGCAAATGTATCCTAGTTAATATTTTCACCCGACAATTGATTTTCAGATGTGTTTTGTCTATATTTCTAGTGCTTTTGTGAAGTGGTGCTGAAAATTTGAGTCAAAACTCGAACTTTGAGGGCATTTTTTCGGTTCAAATGTACCGGATCTTCCGACTTTTTTGGCTTAAACTACTATATAGGACACCCCCTTTCTAGTGAAAAAAGAGAATTTGCAAAATCGACAAAACCTATATATCACCAGACCACCAAATAATATAAATAACCACACAGTTCGGCATCGGCAATTTCCACGCCAATGGCTAAAGTAAGTTGCTGCCGAAATTTTAAAATATGTAAAAAAATTAGGTGTTGGTCTAGGGTCAAAGTGTATTTAATATATCCTGCGACCAATCACGAAACAGCCTCCCCGCTAAAAATCAAGTAAACGTCGCACTGTTGCCTATTGTCGCGTATTTTAAATAGCTTGAAGGCGAATAAAATATAAACATTATAAATATTATAGTATACTTATTCCGTATTCCGTATTTCCCTGTGTAAATAAAATAGTAAATAATAGAAGACACTAGTATTAAGGAAAAAAACAAAATTAAGTATTCATGTAGGAAATATAAATATGTAAATTCACTATAGGAAACTAGACAGAAAATAAATTAGGATTATTGGGAAAAAAATGTGGCAGCATCTAAATATGCGAGGACATTTTTTGCCCGCATTCTTTCCGTCCAGGTTCTTTAATTTGGCAAACAGTACTTCGTACGGTGAAAAAAAATTGAAATATTTGTGACGACTGCGTGTCAGTGTAATTTTATTCGAGATGTGATTCTGGTGGAAGGTAAGACTGGATTTTAAAATCTTGTCTTGTACCGGGTACCAGTGTGGGAGGTTGTGAGAAGGTAGGGTTTGATTTATTTTATTTTTATTTGTTTTGCGATATCTGAACTTATTTCTAGTTTCCTATATCGTAAAGTCTCTAAGCAGAATAAAGCTGCTAAGCTTGTGAATTTCTGGCATTTGGCTACTATCGTTTCGCATACCACGTTGCCTTTTGCCGTGTGTATGTTTGTGCCTGTAGGGCATGTGAGATAGTGTTTTTTTTGGGCTCTAGGCTCTTTGATAAGAGAGAAAAAAAGGGACTTGATCCTACAAAAGCAGGAGTTATTAAATTTCGGATTTGGTTCAGCAGCCCAACTAAGGAATCGTTCAAATTGGCCTATAGGGCTCATGTCTAGGTTCTAGTTAGAGGTGGCAATTTTTAGAAATTAATAACTAAAACTGTCGAGAGTGTAGGATATTCAGTCTACCTTTCTCTAGTATCGTTATCAGTTGGATTCAGGCTTAGTTAGTTATTATTCAACTTATAGAAGCATTTTATCGTCACCTTACTATTTGAAAAGCGCCTTCTCAAGCCCTTCTCGACCGTGGTCGGTACAAGATCACAATTGTGTTTGTTGTGTCTCTTTATTTCTATTTAAATTTGTTATTACCTTTATCTTTGAATTAAACTGATTTTTGAGTTAGAAAATAGCTCTCAGGCAATAATTGAATTGAATGATTGTCATTACTCTTCTGTCAATTTCTGTATTAAAAACCTAAGCTAAGACAAGCGACGCTCTCCGCCATATTGAAACAGGGTTGTAACAACATTCTTGGTGAATTCTTTAACTGCCTTGTACTGGTTTTTTTCATGCTATTGAGTCCACACGCCCTCGGCCTACCAGGACAGTTTCCAGTGACGTCACAGGACAGATCCGAGGCACCACAGCAATTTCCAGGAACCCTCTCCAGGAAGCCCGGAGGAAGCATAAGGTGATTAAAGGGCAGTTATCACCAAGATAGTTCAACAGAATTAACAGTTATTTTTATTAGAAGGAAATAGAATAAAAATTGTTTTTTGAAATTTTTAATCTTTTATTTTGCGCTTTTGATCACTACATCACTTGAAAAAAAAACTTTCAAAAGCATGCTTCTTACCCAAACCCCCTGAGTATCTTTCAATTTATCTTTTCAGTAAATTAAAGTAATAATTTAAAGAGAAGTGCATTTATAGTTTATTGTAACAATTTGGCTTTTTATTTGAATTCTAGTAATTATAATAAGGCAATTGAAATTATATTTTAACAATTGAAAGTTTATCTTAACAAATAACTAATTAACCTTTATTGTAACAAACTTAAATAATTGCATTATATTGTAAACAAATTGCCTTTTATCGTAACAACACAACGGCGCACAATTCAAATTCAAACAACTGTCGTATCATCATCGTATAATTTCGGGAGTGCGTATCATGCCTGCAGCATCACCAGTTGATTTCATTATGAAGGTACCCTTCAGAAGGCATCGTTCCATTGACTATAATACACCAAATGTCCCTAACTTTACTATAAGAATTCGGAAAACATTCGAACTTTTGTTCTATGATCGTCTGTTTAGACTTTATAATTATTTTTAAATTTAATTACTAAAATTTAAGGTTTGATTTGGGACCAGCGCTATTGTGCCTAGGATAGCATTAAGAATGTTAATTTTTTTCTTTGATTTAATTCTCCTTCCCATTCCCGGGTAAATATGCTTACCAGGAAGAATTTGGTTAATTGATTTTTCCCCCACATCTCTTAGCCTTTCCCCAAGTATTCATGTCTGCTGTTTATTAATTTGTTGAGTTCCACAGGCGAACCTTTAAATGAATATTTTTTAGAATTTAGCCCAAATATTTTGGAACAGGAAAATTCCAGTATAAATATAATAGAGCCCCACTGACTCTTCCAGACTTCTCAATTTCTCAATGGCAATATCGGTGAATCCCCACCGTTATATTAGGTCTGTCGTTAAGATCTCCCTTCATCCGTCATTAAGAAATATGTCAGAATTCTGAAATTGTTAATGCATTTCTCCATGGCACTTAGATTGTCAACATCGTACACCGTTCTATTAGGTTCGACGTCTTAACTCATGATAATACCATGAAAAAATACAACAATAATGTAGCTCGTGTTTAATTTCCTCTAAGGTCTCGTAAATCAAGCACCGTACACCATCAGAGGTTCGGACGCTATAAAAATTGCAATACCCTTTCGGAAAGTTCAATATCGGCATTAAATAGGTTAAATTAATTTTTATTTTAAATTTAAATTCTCTTATTGCTGTTTTTGATTATTTCCTCCCACAGGCTTGTTATCCAGCACCGTACACCATCAGGTTCCGACGCTATAGATTCGCACTCTCTTTTTTGATAAATTACCAATAATTAACATTGCTCATTAATTGGTTTAAAATTTAGAATCCCTTCCAAAATTATTAAATTCCTTTAATGCTGTTATTAATTATTTTCTCACACACACTTCTAATCCAGCACCATAAGCCCTCAGGTTCGGACGCTGTAGATTATCCTTCGCATCTTCGCCGTCCCTCATTACACTTTGTTATATACAACTTTTTCCCAATCGGTACAATTTTTAAAGAAGTTATCTAAAAACATGGTGATTCAGCCGACCCTGGCTAGCCGCTCGAGCTTATCGCCTTGATGCGTCATTACAATTTTGTACCGATCGGTGACAAGCAAGAATCCGTAAATCGGTTCTTTCTTTTGGTTTTAAGAAGAAAAATGCCTAGAAATCGTATTTCAAGTACAGTGTATGTGTAGTGATATGTCTTGCTCGCAAAGGAGGCGAAAAAAGGGAGCAATATTCATCGGAAGAAGCGAATCAGGGGGTGAGTTCACATAAGATTATATGCCAAAATTTCAAATATTCGTAAATACCTGGTTATCTTATATATATAAAAACAGAAACTATCTCTCGTATAAAAGCATAATGTGTATAATACTAAGCTACTTTAGTATTAAGAATAAATGTGACACTTGTAACCCTTAATTTTTTACTTAATAAAATTAAAATGGAAAATACTCTCAAACTTCTAAAACTAACTATATTAGAATAAAATAGAGTGCGAACGGTTACAGTCAAAAATTACTAACAAACTGTTATTTATATACGAGGGCATGACAAAACATTGTTACATTTGTCGTCTGTGCACAATTATACACAGAATCAAACAATATAATCAAACAATCAAACAATGGAATTGAAATATATTATATCGAAATGAATATAAATAATAAGCAAAAGTTAACGATACGAGCTATTCAAATCGTTCTCTAGTAATCTCGTCTAATCATAATCGTACATCCTACCAAAGCAATACTATTCAATCACAAAAAGTGGTTACATAACACAATCAAAAGGCTGACTAAAGAAATATACCGGTCGGCCTGCACATTTATTAATGTTTTACATAGAATAAAACGTTTTTACCATATAAAGGAATATAAAAAATAGAAACAAATAGTTATAATGCCTTCGTATTATTATCACGTTTTCGATAATTGATCCCCGTATGGGCCACATGTGGGACTATAAACTACAATTCGATTTGATGCAAATATTGCAAAACAAAAAACTAAAAGTTATATTTAATCATGATCCACTTATCTACAGGATAATAAATAAAACTCAAAAATCAAATATTATCATAATAACTTCAAAGGATATTCATAGCCACAATACTAGAGAGTTTATAGGCAATCGTACTGTTATTATTACTAAAATGCAATTATCCTCAATACCAGTGTTAAAAACACTGTCTAGAGGATTAAGAACTATGTATACTGTAATTATTGTTATTACTGCATTAATAAATAATTTTCAAAAAAAATAATTTTTTTTAAGTAAGTCGAAGAGTGCCCTTTTCTCACGAAATTAACCCTTAAAAACTAGCCACAAAGGCAAGCAGACTCATAATTTAGGAGCGACTAAAACCCAAGTTGGGTATTATTATAGCTTTGCATACCCATCCGTTCTTTTTGCTCGCAACGAGGGATCAATCAACAAGAACTAACCAAGTGCTAACCAAAACTAACCCAAGGCTAACCCAAAGTAACCCAAATTAAGGGAAAAAGGTAAATTAATAGAAATTTTGCTAGGACGTAGACATGGATTCGTGTCGCACCGCGCGCAGTATTTTGGATTGCAACTCGGGATTTAGCCGCTCGTCATAAATTTATCGGAATGTTATCGTTCGGCTTGTTGAAGCGATGTATACCGGAACGCATTATTTTTAAACAATTCGTGTTGATATGAGCGGACCGGTGAAGGAAAAATTTGGAGTAAACATTGCTTGCAGGAGATGTTAATAAATAATATCAATACCTATTTACAAATTCGCATTTGCAGATGCGAATAACTTTAACTAAAATTGGCCTTCACATTTTGCAGATGTGAAGGGCCCCCAACAGCCTCCACCCACGTCAGTAGGTGTATTATGTTGGAGTGGTTAGAGGCACACTATATCCCTACATTTGCCGATGTAAAGGATATATGTATTGACAAAAATAAAACGGTATAGTGCTATGTATTTGCAGATACAAACACAAATAACCACCAGACTATTGCAACCCTCTTACATAAAATCATTGCATTGGAGGTAGCGAATTATTACACTCTTGGTTTCTGTTCAAAACAGAAATTACAGTATTTGCAGATACTGGAAATATGCTAAAAAATCGTTGCATTTGCAGATGCAGACGAAAGCATACTCAGGGTTAAGCAGCAAGCAAAAAGGTGAATAGTTCGTTGTATTAGCAGATACAATCGATCGTACCCACTGTCTGCAATTGCAGTTGCAGGTAGTGAACATATTCATGAACCTATTTTTCTGTTCAAAAACAGAAATTCCAGCATTTGCAGATGCTGCAACTGGGCTAATAGATCGTTGCATTTGCAGATGCAATCGATATAATAAGTAGCAAAACCAAGGAAAATCTTTTGCATTTGCAGATGCATTAGAAGATCCTCTCACGCTAGCGGAGGAAATAACTTATCCGAATCAAGACTTACCAACATCAGAAGCACCAGATGGTCCTGAACAAAGTAAAGACCACGCTTTGTTAATAGAAAAAAAAAAACGAGGAAATCATACCTGCGAGGCCAGAACTACATACTCAGATAGATAGTTTTTAGATGGTACAATCACTTACTAAGTATCCACCAGCTGCCAACTGTAATGTCGTCAGACCATCAAAATTAAATCTCAAAGAGAGTACTAAATCCTGCCAAGACAACTACTGTATCAATTACAGAAACAACTATGATCCGTGGGATTAGTGCCTTAGCCCTCCCTTTCAATAATTTAATTAGCTAACCGTCTGAACTCGAATTATACGTTCAAAATTGGCAGAAATTAAAGGTAAACAGTTCAATAATAGAGTGGGTACAGGATTATAAAATGCCTTTCAATAGGACACCACTCCGGTTAGCAAAATCGAAGACTACATAGGACGGCAAAAAATTTAATTTCAAAATATGCATTCTTGGGGAAAACTGATCTTAAAGATCCATATTTCATTATCCCTATGCACAGTATTCCAAAAAGTTGTTAAGATTCGTTTTTTGCAACGTATTATACCAATTTAATTGTGTTTCATTTGGTTTATGTACAGCTCCATATCTTTTCACAAAACTGAAACCAGTTGTAAGATATGTAAAATTAAAGGGTATAAAACTGTACTCTACTTAGTCGATTGGCTAGTTATTGGTAATTCAAAAGAGAGCTTAAAAGTATAAATAAAATTACACAAACATTACAAGATTTAGGTTTTATATAAATTCTGAAAAAAGCGTAGTTATTCCCGCGCAACAATGCTCATTTTTCGGGTTTATACAAGAGAAAAGGGACCTACTGGCAGAACAGTCTATTATCTTTTACCCTGAAAAATACCTACTCACAGCTCCTTGCAGAGATTGTGGAAGAAAATTTCCCTGGCTGTAGGGAAATTAGGAAGTCTCCTGAGAAATTAAACTGATTATTTTTTATTGCAAACTATAGAACAGTGAAAAGGAAATCGATACGTATTTTTTATTTCCACTAAGATGAATATTACAAGAGCTATATCAGTTTTTAGTTTTGTATATACAGATATACTATGCATGGTGTGACGTAACAATTCATGTGTATTATGACGTCGTAAGCACATCTCAAGGCGTTGTATCTGCCTCATTTTTTGGCTTATGGAAAAAAAGAAAAACACGTGTTCACTTGTTTTTCATGGGCTATCAAAATCAGCAATAATAATAAAAAAAAATAAAATAAAAAATTGATGAAACTTCCTCATTGTCAGGAGAGCCTTTCTATAACAAAGCGTACCTAATGAAGCGATAAAAGTGATTATTTATTCATTGACAGATAGCGCCCTCAAACAATACGGAAATACTTACAATAAATAGGGGAATTTGTGGTTTTGTAAGCACCAACAAATATATACCAAAACCGTAAACTTATTGAGCTCCTAAACATTCAATTGTCTTCGGAGTCATCCTACTTTACCATGAACTCACACAAATCTGCACTTTCTCCAATATTGAATGTTAAACAAAAGACGAAGCGGTTATAAAAGGGATTCTCAATGGAACATTCAACATAAGACCCCCAAATCCAAAGTACTCAATTACTTACTTGGGATTCCTACCCAATTCTACAGAGCTTAAAGAGCATGTACCTTCACGAATTCTTATATCTACAAATCTAACTTTAAAGAGTGCTACCAGTGAATAAAAGGTGAATAGTTCGTTGTATTAACAGATACAATCGATCGTACCCTCCACTGTCTGCAATTGCAGTTGCAGCTAGTGAACATACCTATTTTTTCTGTTCAAAAGCAGAAGTTACGTCATTCACAGATACTGTAAATATGCTAATAGATCGTTGCATTTGCAGATGCAATCGATACCACAAGTAGCAAAACCAAAGAAAATGTAATACTCACTCATAAAAAGCCTTATCGCCCAGACAACAGTCAAACCATTAACAGATGGGTCAAGTTAATACTAAGAGCTAGCAGTATAAACACGGGCAAACAGCACGCGACACGGGGCAACTTCAGCAGCTCAAAGAATTGGAGTTACATTACAAACCATTCAGAAGACAGCTGGCTCGACAGAAAAATCAAAAGTATTCTCAAAATTCTATAACAAACTTGGCGTGGGTAATCCCACTGGATTTGCATCTTGTTTACTGAACCATAATTTCTAAAGAATCATATAAATATGGAGCTACAATTATAACTTACTTACCAACTTGTTATCATATTACATAAGAATATTGGTATAGTATTAAAAATAAGTTAAAGGTTAATATCAGTTAAGCGTTAAACATGATATATGTACCTTCATATGTGTGTTATTAAATCTAATGGTTATAAATTTGAATTTTAGTTTATAAAAAGGGCCTTACAAATCTAGGACTACAGAAATATCGAAATTTTCAGTTAATGTAGATTACATCGCAAATACTTTAAACATCTACAAAGTGTAATGAGGGACGGCGAAGACGCGAAGGATAATTACAAGATCAATCGACTTACCTGTAAGGAAGATCGATCGGAATTATACGAGCATCTTCGCCGTCCCTCATTACAAACCCACCCAGTCTTTACCTTCTCCCTTTCACCCCAAATGTAATGTAATCAAAAATCTCACGAACCAAAAGTGTAATGACGCATCAAGGCGATAAGCTCGAGCGGCTAGCCAGGGTCAGCTGTATCACCATGTTTTTAGATAACTTCTTTAAAAATTGTACCGATTGGGAAAAAGTTGTATACTACAAAGTGTAATGAAGGACGGCGAAGATGCTCGGATAATTCCGATCGATCTTCCTTACAGGTAAGTCGATTGATCTTGTAATTAACACGCCTTTTTTTGGGAAAAAACCTATAATTATTGTGCCAGCACTACGAGCCGCACTTAATGCCGAGTAAACTTTAAGTCGTTCTGTATCGCAGTATACCCACTTTGTAGAGGCAATAGTAGCGTTTGATATTTAGGAAATCATACCACGGTACAGAACGGTTAGGTTCTGTACAATAGTACAGGGTGGCGCATTTTGGATGCATTTACGGGGTTTCTCGGTAATTAGTAAAGATAGAAGGATGCGGTTTTCGCCACACCGGGCTATTTTTTTGTTAAACAAAAGATACCGTAAACACACTTTTCCTAGGCCTCTTCGTTTTTGAGCTACAGGGCGATTTTAAAAATGTTGTATTTTCGGGCACCCCTCGTATCTCGGCTACCTGATAACTTGCAGAAAAGATAAAAACGGATGCTTATAGTACTTTTTACGTAGAATTCAGTGGCGTGCCCGAAATTTTTGCCGGAGATTCTGTTTTTGAGATATGACCTAAACATATAATTTTTTAAATGGAACACCCTGTATTTTTTTCCGTCCTTAAATTACTTAATTTTTTTCCATAAAAATGATATATAACACTTAACAATTTCTATTTTTGGAAATAACAAAAAATTAAAAAATGGCGAATTTAATGTTATATTCTTCTAGTTGGCTATGAATTTTATTTAAAAATTCGAAACTATACTCTATACACCTTATTTTACTGATTGAAAAAATAACATATCAAGAACTAGTTATTTAAATAAAATGAATTATTTTTATTTAAATTTAATAGTCGATAAAGAAATAAAAATCAAGAATTACTTGAATTTAATTAATTATTGATTATAGCTATATTAAGTATATTAGGTATAACAAAAACAACATTAGGTTACCTCTTATTTTCAAAGTGCAAGCAGTTATTTTCTAGACATCGCCTACAACGTTTTTCGACACTTCGCAATGTATTATATAAATACAATCGTGTTACTTTCCTTAAACTATTCCTAAAACGTACTTGCAGTTCATTAACGTTATTACTTTTAACTCTATATATTTGATTTTTTATAAAACCCCAGAAGGAAAAATCTAAAGGCGTCAAGTCAGGTGACCCAGGTGGCCACCTAACAGGACCACTGCACTGGTGCCTACTATCCACTTATCATGACAATATCTGTTTAGAAGATCACCCACTCTCCTTGCATTGCGGCTTGGTGCTCCATCTTGTCGGAAGTAAACGTCATTGATGTCTTGGGTTTCTTCCAAAAGATTTTCTTGTAAAATATCTATATATCGATCCGATGTGAGATTACCATCAAACACAATATAAAAGAAGATTCTGCAGTTATACAGAGCACACATAAACAAATAAAATTTATAAAGATTGTCATACGCCATTTTTTACTTTTTAAATCACTGCTTTTTTAAAGCTGTCAAAAAATCAAATAACAATTAAATTTAACTTTTGTTTCCAAGGCCTACTTTAATCTAATAATGCCTTTTCAAGCCTAGTTTGTTTGCAAGCCGGTGTATTAAAATAACATAGGGTCATATTATGATAATAATATATTTTTAAGTAATTCAAAATTTGTATAGAGTATTGTTTCGAATTTTTAAATACAATTCATAGCCAACTAGAAGAATATAACATTAAATTCGCCATTTTTTAAAATTTTTACCATTTCCAAAAATAGAAAATGTTAAGTGTTATATATCATTTTTATGGGAAAAAATAAAGCAATTTAACGACGGAAAAAAATACAGGGTGTTCCATTTAAAAAATATATGTTTGGGTGATATCTCAAAAACAGTATCTCTGGCAAAAATTTCGGGCACGCCACTGAATTCTACGTAAAAAGTACTATAATCATCCGTTTTTATCTTTTCTGTAAGTTATCAGGTAGCTGAGATACGAGGGGTGCCCGAAAATACAACATTTTTAAAATCGCCCTGTAGCTTAAAATCGAAGAGGCCTAGGAAATTTGTGTTTACGGTATCTTTTGTTTAACAAAAAAATAGCCCGATGTCGCGAAAACCGCATCCTTCTATCTTTACTAATTACCGAGAAACCCCGTAAATGCATCCAAAATGCGCCACCCTGTACAGTATGTAAATACGCGGCCGTGCAGGTTCAATAAACGGTCGAATGACTCCTAGATCATTCGATTTAACCTTTCCCGATCTTTTCTATGTAGATACTCTAAGGTTAATTAATTGTAATTATCCACTACCGGAAAATATTGAAGAAGTTAAAAAATTGTTTGAGAAGTTATTGAAAATATCCTACGAGATATTTTAATAAACAGCTCTCGAACTTTTGGCTGTCAAATTGGCATTATGTGTTTAAATATAGTCGTGTTGAAAATAATTATGTTCAACATATTTGATATAAGGCCATTCTAGCTCATTCTCATAAGTGGTCGATATTTTGTTTTCATCATCAAAATAAGGTAAAAACCAGAGCTTTTTCTTAAGTTGATATATCAAAAGTGCCCGCTTTTAAACGGCTTTCTTTGCAGTTTGTAATACAGCCTTGACTGAAATCATGGAAATGCTGGTTATTTTATAGCATTCTGGCCCATTTCAGGCCGAAAAGAATTCTCTTTATTTCAGACGTGTAATATCACACAGAATAAATAATTAATAATATAAAAAAATATATAGTTCTTCTTCATAGCACTAACTATTTTTTGTGTGATACCTACATGTTTGCCATAGAATACTCAACATGTCCATGTTTTTAGTCAAGGCTGTAATGCAATTCGGCAAAGGAAGTGATTTAAAAGCCAGCACTCTGTGGAGCGTACAGTTCAATAAGCTGATATCAGCCAATAACAAGGGTAAGTGACAATCGCTCATACTCCGGGCTAACCGTATTAGACTATTTATCACTGCCTTCCCCTCTGCTATATTAACGGTGTGGCGTTAATTAAACATCGGTGATGGATTTGGCTTATTAAATTTGGTTTCTGCAAATCAATGTTTAATCATCAACGGTTTGAAGCCAGTTAAATGGCATTCCTCTGTTAAATTAAGATGATCGCAAAAAATGTTTAAGGTCTCATCAAACCAACGCGGAAGCGGGGGTAAGAACGGGATCAACGCGGGACCTAATTCCATAGTGGGATATATGTATCGATATTCTGATCGAAAATGCTGGCAAATAGCGAACTATTTTGGGTTCGCAACGTGCACTGTTTTTTCAGCAATTCGCATGGTTCCCGCGTGTCATTTCTTGTTTGTTGTTTTTTTTTTGCGAAAATGTCCTTAATAGAGAAAATAATAGTTAGTGCAAAAATATCCCATTTTATATGATCTTATCACCCATAATTCAAAAATCTAAGGAGGAAAGGCTAAGTATGGAAGGAAACTGGGTTCGAACTACAAGAAAATGGTAAGTAATTTTTTTACAATGCCATTTTATTAAGACGTTAACATATTTATTTTGAAATTATTAACATACATTTCAAGCAATTTATTAGAAATAAATTAATAATTGAAAAAATTGACAAATTTCTCTCGAAACTCAAAAGCTGAATTAGTGGCTCTCCTTGGATCCATTCCTATGTTAAAAAAAGCATCCATTGGCCTTTTTGGTGGTTCTAAATAATCAAAATACATAGAATCACAATTTTTTTGTTCTTAAAAAATTATGTAAGAAGCATGTCGTTTTCAATAGTACTTTCTACGGAGTTTTCAATGGGCATGTAAAACATCCTCCACTTTCGTTCCAAAATTCCGAAGGCATTTTCTACAACACGCCTAGCCCTACAATGTCTAGTGTTGTACTTTTCTTTCCTATTACTCGCTCGGGACTGCCGGTAGGGATAAGGTCTCATTTACCCAGGTTTCAAAGCGAAATCCACATCACCAATTAAGACATGATAAACATTTAAGTTTGTAGCTGGTAGATTTTTGTCTCCAGGAACGTTCATCAAACCTGATGAAAATCTTCTTCCCATGTTTGATTCCTCATAAATTCGCAATCGCTGTTTGCCGTAGCACACATAAAAATGTATATTCAGTCCCAACAATAGCCATAAGTATAATGGAAAAGTGAAGTCGAGCCAGTGTTTTTGGTGCTTTTTATTGCTATATGCTTTCCATCTACGCTTCCGATACAATTAGGAAAATGCCACAAATTATAGAATCCTTCGGTTGACTTTTCCCAAATTCCCTTTATTGGTGCCGTACTTGCTTTGAATTTTATGGTCAAATGTTCGCCATAATTCTATAACAATGCAACTACAATACTAGATCCAACTCGATAGCTATGTCCAATAATTGTTTGGCTAAAAACCTAAAATAAATATTTACTTTCAGGAGAAGATTTAAAAAAGCAATGGAAAAATCTTAGAGATGCGTATGCGAGGTACTTAGGAAGCGTTAAAACTAGAATGGGGCATGCCGGGATGTATATTTCTGTTTTCTATTCGGCTAGCGCAACCGAGAGCGCTAATCGTGTAGGAAACGGATATCTCCGTTCCCTAAGGGGTTAACGCACTGATTTGGGCACCTGGAATACGCTGTTAGATAATATTTCACTTTTCGCATGGTCGTCCGCTCGCTTCGCTCGCTACGGGGGCTCAAGAAAAGGAAACTAACCAGGTGCTAACCCAAACTAACAAAGACATACCCAAAATCAAGGAAAAAAGTGTTTAGAAACTTAATCTAAAAAAAATAAGAAAAAGAAACGGGGTTTGAAACCGGGCCGCCAATAGCCGCCGAATTGAGACCTAACCATCTAGACCTCTCGACCACGAGTGCTCTTGCCGCAAATTGATTGCATCGCGAAGACATGGCGCGATTAGGTGCGTTAACCACTTAGGGAACGGAGATGCAGGTTTCGCATCCGTTTCCTACACGATTCACGCACTCGGTTGCGCTAGCCGAATAGGAAACGTAAAAATGCTGCCGGTATTCTAGAAGTCGCATTTTCTCTCAAAAGACAAGCTATGAGCTCGAATGAAAATAGCTCAGATAATCACAGAACAAGAATTAGAACATATCGAAGAAATGGAGTCAATATCAAAGCTATCATGTGTTGCTTCCTTTTATGTTAGTCCAACGGTAACTCCACTGACAACGTTATCACTTGAGCAACAGAATTGCACAACCTTACAGTCAGTCATGCCCGAACCTGAACAAGAAAAACGTTTAAAATATACCTTCGAACAATCATACACAAGTTTTGAATACCCTAATGACACACAACCCAGGCGACCATCCATATCTTTTGAGGCAACCGAGGAGGAATGTGTAATGAGGTATTAGACAACAAAAAAACTAAAATTTCAAAACAATGTCCACGTTTATTGATAATGTTGTTAATAAGTATAAAAGGTCAGGTAGGTCCTGCTATTGAAGATCTGTGTAGGTTAAAAAGTTAAATATACGGTGAAAACTAACATACAAACCAAACTAATTTAATAAGTTTATGATAATAAAGTAATTATAATAAATCTGTACAATTTAATTAGTAGAAAGCAAAAGGAAATATAACACTTCACCGATATCCGCGCCGAGATCAGTTTTCCAACATAATACTGAATTATACTTAAGTTATCCAGTATCCAATATTCGATTAAATATTTCAATCAAAATTAGGAATCACTGAAGTTAATTAAGAAATTAATTTAGTGAAATCAAATAATAAATTTAGTTTTAGAGTGAATTATCAAATTAATTCAAAAAGATCAATCAATAAATTAATTAATGCAGGCAATTTCGAAATGCAATAACAAATTAATAACTTAAGTTAATGAGTGTAAAATAAATTCAATTAAATTAATTAACAAAGTAATTAGTGAAGTAAATCACCAACTATCAACCGAATGATGAGATATTAGTTCAAGGAAATCAATCAACAAATCAGATAGTGAAATAAGACAATAGTTGGTGTCTATTAAACAGATAAAGCGAAATTAATCCAATGAAAGTAATTAACAAATTAATTAATAAAGAATACCATCAACTATCAATCAAATAATATCAGCTCACCTCAATGACAATTCAAAAGAAGGAAAATGGTAAGTAAGCCAAACTAAAATTCATAAATTTAAGGTAGGTTTAAGCAATAAGGTAATTAAAGCGGCATTAAATTAAAATAGTAAAAAACCACAGGATAACGTATGTAAAGCCCGAGCAAGCAGCCTATATTAATTATTAGTAGAGAGTTTTTATATTCATTTAAGTACGGATTATTAAATAACGATAGCAAGAATCCAAACGCTTATAAGCGAGGCAAAATATCAAGTCATAAAGTATAGTAGTAACTAATATGCAAAATTATTAGACGGTTCCAAAAATTAATCAAATATATACACTCTAACCTATAAGCGTTCAAGGCTTCTATAGCTAACCAAATATACTAATGGGAGATATTGATACAAGTTGCACAATGACATAAAAACTTAAAGCTAAGGAAACCCAGTAAGTCGTGATCACTAATTTTTAAGTCGCAATATCAGATATTTACGTGAGTCAGTATAACATATACCTACACTTAACTACACAGGCTTTACGTGCAATAAAAAAAACTAATTGCTATATAAAATTCACCACTTATGGCTATGATATTAGCTTAAAAGCAGTTCTGCAAATATAAAAGCTCTAATAAGCAAAGATACATCAAATATAAGAGCAATCAAATCTATAAACCGTAGTTACACTTACAAACAACATATTTAATAAGAATGCAATTACTAATTCACCAAAGATAAAAAGTTTATTCTTACATTAGAATGTTCACGTACAATTGAATAAAAATAAAAATAAGTTAGGCTTATCTGTGTCCTATGGCTCTCAAACGAGCACGGATGCTATCACATACCCTGGTCTCAACAACTATTTAATGTAGACTAAGGTGGACGCAAAATTGGAGCTACACCAGCAGTATCCACTGAATATTCATCATGAGTGGTTTTGTAAGGTGCGAGAATGATGCGTACCACAAGCACGTAAACTAGCAAGCAGCTAGTAAGGGTGGAAGTAGACAGGCAGAAAGAGGTAAAAAAAGATCCTAAAAATATGAAACGTCTAAAACACTAGACACAATTCATAGGCCGTACCTGTGGCTAGCACAACAATTGAATACAAAATCCCCAGTTAATTATTAATTACTTGATTATTTGAGCTAAATTACTTAAGTGAAAGGAACGTTCATTGGCACAATCCCCAGTCTGCAAGATAAAACTTTATTAAACCACTATATCATTAGTTTAATCTTGCAATAATATCAAAAATATATAATATAGTAATATAAGATATTGGAAACCCCCAAAATTAAAATTTCATTTCGTAAAGAAAAATATCTCTACTACTTTACAATTAAATTTGGTGGAGTGACCCAAAATGTGGCTACACAGGCATTTTGAACACTGTAACGAAGCCCAGTACAGTACGAATAGCAAAATTACTATAAATTGTGTAAATAATTAGTAGGTTTGCACTAAAAGATATTTCTAGTTTAACTAAAGGTTTCTTGTTCTTGTTCTTCTAGTGCCTCTGTTTCCAGAAGCGGTTGGCTTTGCTGCAAGGCAATCCGCCAGTACAATTTGTGAGTGACCTCAATGTTGACTGGCTCTAGACCATATTGAAGCCACAGATTCTGGTCAACTAAAAAAAACTTCATCTCAAAATAAAAGTACTGTGAGTGGTAACTATTTTACGAAGCTCTCACAAATATACTTAAAAATGAGGTTGGGAGTTAGTAAAAACAACACAACAAAGGAATTGAAGATGGATAACAAAGGCATTTACAAAAACATTTACACAAGCTAAGGAAGCCAAGGAAAGGTATATCAAACAATTGAGCATTGCAGATGATGATTATAAATTAATCTTATTTATAGATAAAAATTTTGCTTGTCAACTATTTCCTCAGATGGATCGCTCAACACAGAAAAAATAGACATAGGACTCTTCGCACTTTTGCACCTAAGTTCTTTATAAATATCAAAATTAGGAATTACATTAATTGAGCACTCAAAAAATATGTGATTCAGGTCTTCAACAAGACCTCTATATGAGTGTGTCACATAGAGGATTTTCTTTTAAATTTAATTTGAACAGGTGCTGTTTCGTTGAACAGTGACCTGTACGCATTCTTATGACCATGGTAAGATGTCTTCTATTCTTATATGGAAATCTCAAAAACCAGCATTTGGATGGAAAAGTATCTTGAACTTTACTATATAAATAATTTTTTTCCAAAAGCAAACTCCTCCAAAGAATTTTATATTTAGTGCTTATTTCTTTTTTAACAACTGTTAAAATATCCCGCGATCCCAAAGGAATATCCATGGGCACATTCAAATCTTTGCCTATTTTGGCAAGCAAATCTGCTACCACGTTACCATGGATGTCAGCATGTCCTGGGATCCAGGAGAGCAAAATTTTAAAACCATTTTGGTTAGCCAAAGCAATTAATCTTTTAGTTTTCAAAGACCAGTAGTCGACTGAAGCAGTGAAATGATTGCCTTTAATTTTGGAAATTGCACTATAAGAATCTGAGAAAATTATAACCTTTTCAAGCAGCTTATTTATGGATACTTTAACAGCTTGATGGATTGCTATAGTTTCTGCTTTAGCTATACAAAGCTCTGAAAGAAGTCTCGATGAAAATCTATAATTAATGTCAGGGATATACAATCCATACCCCACCCTTTCATTTGCTTTAGATGCATCTACAAAGATAAAAGTATAATTGTTTACGTATTTTTCGGTTGCAAGTTGAAATTTTTCTTTTATCATGAGTTCATTCTTTTTAATGTTAAGATTAAGAGTTTCTAAAGGTTCGACGAAAAAATTAAAGTCTATCTCATAACAAAAAAATTTTTTACTATTGTGTATTTTTCTAAGATATGGATAAAAAAGTCCCATTGCCGAAACCAAGTAAGGAATGTTATTGCTATTATGGAAATTAGGTTTACTTATCAGGTTTCTGCGTATATGATGAAGTATTGTGAAGTGGATGATTTTGCAGGCTTGGCCAAGAATTTTGCAGCCAATATTTTCCTTCTATGGTCAAGATCCATCATCGCAGCCTCAGCCAAAATAGCCACCCGGGGGGTGGACTTCATGCAACCCAAGCAAACTCTCAATCCTTGGAAGAATACCATATCCAGTTTGTTGATGCATGCTTGACTAGAGGGCCTAAACAAAATAGATCCATAATCCAGAAGGGATCTAATTAGGGCGTTAAATACCGTCAGGAGCGTTCTAGGATCTGCACCCCACCATACCCTACAGATAGCTCGCAAAACATTAATGTTCTTCTGAGCCTTGATAACAACACTCTCAATATGGGCATCCCATTTAAGGTGTTTGTTAAGAATAACCCCTAAAAATTTCACATGACTTTTAAAGGGAATGATTGTATCATATATTTTGATTACAGGCACTGGAGACCTCCTTATTCCCTTAGTGAACCAGATACCCTCACATTTATCTACAGATAGTTTCAGGTCATGATCCTGCAGCCATTCCAATACATTTTCTAATTTTGAACTCAATCTTTCAGCACAAAAATAACAATATCGTCCGCATATCCCAGTATCTGTACATCCTCAGGTAAAATAGAAAATAATTCAGAAATATAAATGTTGAACAAAACAGTACTTAAAGGCGATCCTTGAGGGAGTCCCTTCGTGGCCATCATGGGGCCCAAAAGATCACCGTCGTTTCCCCTAGAATAGAGAAGCCTTTTATCCAAAATTCTAAAAATAATGTTATTCAAAGCATTCAGGTCACACAGAATGTCATATAGTTTACATAGATTAACATTATCGTATGCCGACTTAATGTCCAGAAAGAGTGCCAGAACAGATTGAGAAGACCCAAAGGCGTCCAAAATGCTAGAATGTAAGAAAATCAGGTTGTCCATAGTTCCCCTCCCTCTCCTAAATCCTGCCTGATTGAATTTAAATTTTGAATTATGCTCCAAGTACCATTCCAGGCGACATTTTATCATAATTTCAAATACTTTGAGGATGCAGGAGGACAAAACGATAGGTCTAAAGCTATCAGCCACTGATGGATTTTTGTTTGGCTTTAAGATGCTAATAATATTAAGCCTTTTCCAATCCTCAGGAATGGAGCCATTTCTAAGACAATGATTATATATATTTAGCAATATATTTTTGGAAATCAGTGGAAGATGCCTCAACATAGAATACGAAACCTCATCCAAACCGGGTGCAGAGAACTTTGTTAAGCAGGGCATTTTGAAATTCTGATATAGAAAAGGGAGTGATTGCTTCATTACACTGTAAAAGAGTAAACTCAGGGTTTATATCAATAGAGGATAAATTGTTGAGAATTTCTTTCTTAATTTCATCCGAAATAGGACATCTTATCTTAGCTTTATTAGAGTTAGTAAATTTCTTAACCTTATTCCAAACATACGTCAGATCGGAATCCTTATTTAATGATTCACAAAAGGTCTTAAACTTGTCTCTTTTCTTAGATCTAAGACTACGTCTAACTTGGGCAATTACGTGTTTTGTTTTAACAAAATTCTCTAATGACGAACAAAGTTTGAAAGCTTGCATCGCTTCCTTTCTTATATTAACCCATATAGTACACTCTTCGTCCCACCATGGGTTAAGAGTCACGCCCTTCTTACCATGTTTTATAATAGGAATTGCATCGACTGCCGCTTCATTAATTAAGTTTAAAAAAGCTTGATAATTAGCATTTTCCCAATTCTTGTTGACCGCTGCCAACAAGATCTTATCCTGAAATACTCCCCAGTTAGCTTTTTTATAATTCTTAGAACTATGAGTACATATGAATGCCTTTTTCATTTCATGCATATTTGGAAATTGTAGACTTAGCACGGTAGGAAAATGGCCGCTATTCCCACAGTCTTTCATAACC
Organism: Pissodes strobi; assembly: GCA_016904865.1. Classification (NCBI taxonomy): domain Eukaryota; kingdom Metazoa; phylum Arthropoda; class Insecta; order Coleoptera; family Curculionidae; genus Pissodes; species Pissodes strobi. The sequence goes on from MU182164.1 coordinate 427,745, forward strand.
TCCCATTCTGTAAAAACTGTTAGACAGCTACTTACCATGGTAATATCTACTGCGCTACTATTATTATTACTGTTCCAGGGCTGGAACATCGTTGTAGTACCATCATTTAGAATAGTAAACTCATTATTAAAAATAAAATCACAAATATTTTTTCCTCCCCAATTAGGTGAGTATGAATCCCACATAGGGTGATGGCAATTCATGTCCCCATTATAATCACCTTATCCAATGGCAATCCTTCAATAAGACTTTCAAATAGATCTAATGAGACAGCAGTATTAGAATTTGCATAAATATTAATCAAATATAAATTCCCAATTTTTACTGTAACAAACTGTACCTGATCTGAACTGAAGGAGTTGATTTTTGTAAATGCAATTGAGCGCTTAATACACGTAGCAACTCCTCGATACCCGTCCATTCTATCTTGTCTGACAACATTAAAATATTTTAAAGAAAAAACATAATCTTGCTTTAGCCATGTTTCATTAATAGCGAGACTATCTGGGTTTTCATTTACAATCAAATCAATCAAATTATCCCTATTAGCTCTTATACTTCTTATATTCCACTGAATTATTTTTAGATCAATTTTACCCTCCATTGCTCATTGCTTATAAGAGAAAAATCTTTATTTTTATTTTTATTTATTATTATTATTTATTTTTTATTTATTATTATTAATAATTTTTTTTATTCGGATTCTGAAAAATCATCAAAATCCATATAAAACTCAGAACGTAACTGAGCTGTTAGAAAATTTTTAATTGTATGTTGGTGTTCAGTAGAAGTATTTTTAATAAAATCAATACATGACTTTAAGCTATTTTGGTCAGAATAAAAGTTTTTAGATAGCTGATGCGATGCACTGGCAGGCCAGGCTGAATCAAGTTTGGACTGTTGTGATTCTGAGGCACCAGGAGAAGATTGCGTCTTTACATTCAAATCCAGTGCTCCAGAGGAGCATTGCCTTTCAGTCCTTGAGTTTGGAAAGAAGAGGTTTTGCTCATGGAGGTTTTTGTCATAGCCTTTTTGTAAGACTCTTCTTTTAGTGTCAGAGTTGGACACCACATGATTAAAGAACCGCTTTATTGAGCCAGATTTAAAATGATGTACCCTTCTTTGAGATGGGTCCACAAGATGTTCCACTCCAGGCTTAACAGTAACTTTGTTAGATTGATTAGGTGAATTATTATTATGTATGATACTAGGAAAATCTTTTGAATTATAAATGAATTTCTGTTTATTAATGTAAGACTTCGGTATAGCTTCACTGGCATCGTAAAAAGTTAAGTTTTCAAAAGACATTAATTCCTTAATGTTCTTTTGCCTCATGTATTCGGGGAATTTTTTATCCGTAGATTTATGGGAATCCCTACAATACAAGCATTTAATTTCACAGGATAAATCCTCCCCTTCATCAGTATGTTTTAACTCCCCACAAACAAAACATCTCTCTGCCCCCTTGCAATTATTTTTGGTATGACCATATCTCAGACATTTATAGCACTGAGTAACTGGAGGGATGTACACTTCAACAGATTTAGGGAGTCCATAAAAGTAAATAATTTTAGGTAACCGAATACCTTTAAAAGTGAAAAGTGCTGCACCTGTAGGCTCATATGTAATTACATCATTTTTGTTAACCGTTCTGTTCAAAGGCTTTTAAGATTTCCACACGACTATCATTGGTATCACAACATTTCAGTAACTCCTCCTCACTGAGGTCTACGTTCAATTGTCTGGCGATGCCCCTACTAGTTACAAAGTTGTAGGGTATGAAAGTTTTATAACCCTTATCTAATAAAGTTTTATTTTTAAGGAAGCTATTAGCTGCACTATAGTTAATAAACTCAACAGCAATTCGATTCAAACCCTTGCTACTAGTTTTTTTTAAATCTCTTAATTTGAGATTAAAAATATCTCGCGCTATCTTAATGTTATTGAATGAACCAATATTTACGCCATGAACATTCGTTGATTCCAGATAAACAATAAATGGTCCCAAGTCATGCTGAGAATACGTTATAATTTTTTGTTCATGCTGATTCTGAGACAAATTTTTCAAACCGGTATTTACATTTATCGCATTTCCAGACAATGCAGAAACATCCTTATCTCTATTCTCACTAGGGGGGGATCCGAACCCCCCACCGGAACGTCCATCTTGTGAAGAAAAAACAGTCAACGAGCTATATAAAAAATAATGACACTATCTATATGAAAGCAACAAAAAAGTAAGCAAAATTAGGGAATAAAAGCAAAAATCCAAGCAGCAAATACAATGCCCAACTTACTTGCACGAAAACAGAGACTTATTAGTTTGGAACCTCTTTCTCTCTAAATTCTCGCCGACAGTGGTGCTAGCAGATTCAGAGCGAAAGCAAAAACGCTGCAGCTCGTTCAACGACACTCACAGCACTGAACTAAAGGTTTAAAAACTATGTTTTAGGTAGAAGTTTGGTTACAATTCTCAAATCAGTGAGTAGTCTAACGGAAAATATTTTAATTTACAGACTGTTAGATTAGAGATAACATTTTAAGTTTAGTTATTAGTTATTAAAACCGCTTTGCAATTAGAAAATAACATAATTTAATGATATCTATACTATTTTAAGAGAGAATATAAGTTTTTTCTTTAGGAATAATAAATTCATGAATATATTGTTTACATACTGTTAGATGTTAGGTTACTAAAGAGGGTTTTCTAGGTATGTGAAACCTCTATTCCATGTGACTATCTTAAGTTCGGTAGGTAAACATCATTCAATGAAGAAATTTAGTTTCCTTGTGACTAATTGATCAAAAATACACACAGGTATCTAAGTATAAGATATAAAAGAACCTATTTTTGTGATTTTCGCTCAAAATGCCATAAAGATGGTCTGTAAAATTACAGATATGAACCTATCAACCACTCGTACCAAATGACCGTCGAAAAGTGACATGGCCGCATGGCCCGCACTATGTAGCGTAAAATTTTGTACATTTAAATACTTGTTTCGAGACCAACAAGAAAGGAAACAATAGATCCTACCCCAACTGGCTAACGTCTATGCGAACCCTAATCAAGAATAATTATTTAAATAAATAAATGATGATGATGAATGATTCTAGTACAATTAGGTCAGTGAAATAGTACCAACGTTATTTTGCACAACGGCGACGTCACTCCATCCTACGGATGCCGCAAGAATCGCTGTTTCTTGTGGAAAACGTTTACTGCATTTAACAGTTGTAATAGATAGCGTAGTGATGTCGAAATTCGATTAAATATTAGAGAATATTATTCGGCTTAATACAAACCAAATTTAAGTTAATTTTAAATATACGAAACTTAAAGTGACAAAATTTTCTAATTATTGAGATTTATGGATACGAAATCACAATTAATGTTTTTCTTATTTTTTTACAAACTGTACCTGCAATTCCCACATTCAAACTCCACTAAAAGTAATAAAATGCATATCGACAAATATTTTACACCAAGTCGAAGAAAAAGTAAGTGTTTAGTATTTGAATTTGGTATATAAACCTGATAAAGTACTCTAGGTATATAAAGAATCACATAAGGGGTTTTTGTAAAACAATAATATGTATTTTTTTAATAAACATCATACCACATAAATAATGGTAGTGTTTTAGTCCTTGAGTTTCTACATACCTACTATAATTAAATTGGAATATGCTCTAATCAAAGAAGCTTCAATGTTACCCACATCATAATAATGGACCAAGTGATGAACCAGCAAATACCATAGTATGATCGTTTACAAACACAAATAAAACAATTTATAAAAACGCATTTTTTAGTATTGTACACATGTATTTACGAATAATGCTAACAATGCTCGCAAAACCCGCCAACACGGTTTTAGGTTATGTTATTTTAATCTACGTGTCAGGTGAAATGATCCGCCAAACGGGCCTTATGAGCCCCAGAAAGACATTTTTATAAGTAGAAATTATATCTAGGCATTTATATGACTAATACTTGTATTTATGATTGATTCTGTAACGCTGAGAAAAACAAATCAATATGCGATTGATACATACTTACTTTCACAGCAAAACTACGGGTGAAAACGGGCTTTGAAATGCAAAGCAATTAATAACACAATATTAATAAGTTTTGGGTCAAGAACGTTTATAAATACCACTATTAACACCAAAATTAGCACCAAAACTTTCAACAACCGAATACTACCATAAGAACACAATGGAACTAAACAATAAGCAAAAAAAATTGCCTGAACATGGCGGCTATCTAGCGGTCCAATCAAAAATACGGCCATCTATTGTTGCCACTGCCTCGTATTGAGCCACTGTAGTTTTTCTGATACGTAATATGTAAGTTTTCGTCATGTGTTTGGCTGAATTCTGAGGCTTGTATGTATTTATTTGTAATGCCTTAAAAGCAAAGGCTGGCTTACGGAAATATCTACTTAACCACATACGAACGCACTTAAATTAAATTTCTTCGACAAGGAGTTTGAACTATTTCCAACAAGCAAACAATAATGCATATTCAATACTCCTAGTAACCAACCATGATCATAATATCAATCTATTAGCAAATGTATAACATTCTGTTCTGTACAAACCTTATATCCTTTGAAATAGTTGAACATGATTTATTATCTAGTTTCATAAGTAAATCACTCTGGAGACATCATCAAACAAGTTACGGTATAATAGTCGAAGTTTGATCCAGCGCTAATTAAAATTTTTATTTCACACAATCCACGACCTAGAGTTGAGGTCCCACTAATCACATATAAAGTCGACCGATGAACACGGTCCTAGTACCAACATAAAATACATATTTACCCATCACATTTTTCGTTAAGTGATCAAACTTCCATAGAGAATTACGTTGTCTCGTGGTGATAGGTGGTCTCAGAACTAGCATAAAATATCTACTTATATTATACGCTGCTGCGATTAGGTAATTATATTCGTTTCTTAATGGCAGACTAGTTCAATTTGATTTTACTCAGTGATCATTTTAACTACTTGCTAGTTTTAACTATGAAATTATTTCAAATCTTCGACTTTGCAACTTGAAAAAGAGCACCCAGGGGAGACTGCGAGAGTTAATATATAGGTGTACTGGGGCAGAATTTTAGATTTGGAGGACTTAATCCAGTGATGAACTTTCTTTACTAACAAGATCTGACTGCCAGATTATGGTTCGGGTTACAGGTTTGGGGCATCCAGTTAATACATATGGGCACTGGATGAACGGTATTGATGTCAGACAAAGTCTGCCGGTCCTCTTAAGGATTTGTATGATAAAATTCGCTGATTGTTGTAATTTAGGGCCCATATCGCTTGTGTTCTTCGCTTGCGTTGTTTATAACTCTGCCTTGTATGTTTACATAACCTTTCTCAAGATCGAACGTACGACAGGGTTATTTTTATTTTGTATTTTATGCATTTTACTAGATTATGATGTAAGTGACTTTCGAAGAAGACGACAAAGAAGAAGATATAGGGAGCTTGTAAGAGCTTCCTATATCTTAAATTATGATCAAAAATATTACCAAGTTCTTTTGCTGTTCTAAATATGGGTCTGGTTTAATCTACCAAGTTTCTAGCTGAGAAAACAAGTTTGAGCTTTATTTCTAAAAAGCATGATTGGGGATTTTACGGGATTGACACATAGAGTCTGTCCTAAGGAACAAAATAGTATATTATTTTATATGGAGGAAAAGTAATACTTTTCATGGCGCGCTCGTGTTTAACAGCCGAACGGAGTGAGGCTGGTAATAGAGAGCAAGCCATGAAAAGTAACTTTTCCTCCAAATAAAATATGCTGTTTTTTCTTCAAATGTCGACAAATTAATGCAAAAAGTCTCTTTTTAATAGTAATAATGATTATTATTAAAGATAAGTGGGTTCGCAAGGTGGCTTAGACCAGTGCGGTGTCGGTGAATAGGCTCAGGTTGTTGCTATAGTAATGTAACATAAAGCTGTCAGTGGACACTGTCAACAATAATTATATTTTTAAAATTGCGCCTTCGATTGCGTTTTAATTCCGTATTGATAAGCAGTTATTGAGTAAGTTCGATTAAATAATAACCAATTTGTTCCTAAATTAGTGATTTTTAGAAATGCAGTCACACATTGAGTGATAAATACAAATTTTAGTTAATAACTCTTGGGTTGTTGACGCTTATTTTGATGTTTGTTTATATTGTTTCTATGTTGCTATGATAACACTTTTACCTCCGCCGGCGGAAAAGTGAAAAGTAAAGCTCCGGCGAAGGAAAGACGAAACTTCACTGCCGCCTACACAGTCGAGTAATGACGGATTTACTGACGTTTGAAGAAAAAATAAATTTTCTTGACGGGAGCGGAGCCTTTTCATACTGTTGAAAGTCAAACAGAAATGAAGTTGGGTGTCATCGACATATGCCTGTGCTCAACAATTTTTTGTAGTTTTTAAATATATGATGAATATAGATTTAAAAAAGTGGAGGGTCCAGCATTAACCCGTGTGGAACTCCTGATAAAATAGACATTCAGTTTGAAAACATATTGTTGCAAAATACTTTTTGAGTTTTCGCTTGTAAAACATTTTAATAGCATTTTCATAATACCTCTCTGAAAACTATCATTTTCGACGTCTCTGTAGAGCAAAGAAAGTAAGTCTTTTCGGTCCGGGCACGGGAAAAATTTTCTCAGTCCCTAATTAGGGAGCGGGAAAAGTTTTCCCGCTCCCTGATTTTAAGTGCTAAATTTGCAATTATCTAGTCACAGAATAAGCATATAGTAGAATAAATTGAGTTAAAATTATACAGCGATGCCGTCTACAAGATTAATCTAGTACATTTTAGCGTCAATAGTCTAATTTTAAGTTAACTTATTTTATTTGTTCTGACATTACGTGTCACAAATATTTCAAAATTAGCTGCCTATTCAATTACAACAAAGCATACAAGCACATTTCCATAGCAACACTTGATGAATATTAGATAAATACCTGTCTTGCAAGTTTGACGTTTGCTTTCATTTGAATACAAAATATATTATGACATGATTTTGGATACGTAAGATTATAATAATTTTATGTTTATGTCTTGATTTCAGAGAGGTATTATGAAAAATATCGTTCATTACACGTCCAGAAACAGCTTTTTCTGCGCTTGCACGACTTCCGGTGTTCGGCTACGCCTCACACCAGAAACTGTCGTGCGCGCACCGGAAAAGCATAGTTTTTGGACTGGTAATGAAATATACTATTTTATCAAAGCCATAATATTTCAAGTTGGGAGAAATCAATTCATGACTTCTGAAAATCTTTAGATAAATCCAAGAGAATCAACTTCGAATAATATCGCCAATAAGTAAGAATTATTATTGCATCAGAAGTATTAAGATTCCTCTTAAAACCGCATTGATTTTCTGGTAAAATTATATTTAATATAATAAAACTGTATATTTGTTTGTAAAGAATAAAATTTTTGGGGGCATGGTCGAAATACTAATAATTCTCAAGTTATTAAATTCTAACGGATATGACAGTTCAGAAAGAGGTTTATCAATCGTGACCATGCATTGGTCTGGGATATAACTTATTTCTAAATTGCCATAATGTATGTTACGTATTTATGAATATGTGGTGTGCGATACTGTAACATAGATTCACTCTTGAAGCATTCGTCTTTTTATTATGAATTATAGAGTGAACTTCCTCTGTTGAGGTTAAATTAAAGGAGAAATTTTATTGATTATTAGCAATATTTCACTGACCTCTCCCGTAATAGCTCCAAAGCCAAAATCCATCAACGATTATATTTTGACTAACCCAAACTTTCATTCGAATTGCAAAGCATTAACTAGGCTAATAGCTAAAGCTCGTGCATGGACTTGATTACCGTCGAAATCAAACTTATTTTTAGATTATTTTTACTAGACTTTTTAATTATTTTCTGTTCCCTAATGTGCAATTAACTATTGCACCCCTCAAAGACCCTGCTCTATTTATCAGCTATTAATCTTATGTCGTGCTGGTTAATAAAAATAACCGCCATGTCATTATTTATACACAGTCCAAATTGAAATACACACCTGTAATTATAGAGTAAAACTAATTGTGTGGGTAATTAAAAAGTAAAATTTGATCACTACATAACTACATGCTGTTTTCCAAAGGGATGTATATAGTTGACAAGATGGAAATTGATGTTCTCCCACGCGCGTATCTCATCTTGACATATTTTCATCTGACAACCAAGCTATCTAATCCGACATAAATTGAAATTCAATTTTTTTATGTAATCGGACGTTTTATGTAATGCTTTAAATTTAGTTTTCAAAAAATAATTAAAAACTCTCTCTAGAGCTTAACGCATATTAGCGCAAAAAATTGCTGCCGTTACGTAAAATGTGAGTATTTAGAGTGCACTTATTGTCCTATATTGATTTTAAGCCAATTATTATTTTTAATTAATAATAACAATAATTGGTCCGATATGCCCTGCATACTTTGATATTTTATTCTGTTTTTAATATCGTATGGTGAACATATAAAATTGCGAGCGACGTTTTTTCTCTCATGCTGAAATAACTTATTAATTTAATTTAAAATTTTGCATAGTCGCAAAATAATTTTATTTGAGCTATAAAACGATCCCATCAAAGGGTTGTATTACTTCGTTGTCACAGCTGAAAAATATGAATAGGAATATATTTCTTTCAAATGAAAAATTAATTTCATAATAAAAAGCAATGAAAATTTGAAAAATCATCACCCAACAGCTACAAAATATTTTAGGGACGTGACCTCCTTTTTTGATGATATTCGCTTCACTTCATGTTTAGGGTGAGTTAGGGATAGAACAGAAAATTATAGAAATTCGGAGTTGATTCTTCTTTAAGTATCTGAATAAAATTTTTAATTTCACTTAAAGAAATGGCAACTCCATGGTACCTTAAAGACAACCACCTGCTTACTAGAAAAGTGGCGCGTGTATAATTTTAAGACTGGGACGAAAATAATGATATCTAGACATTATGTAGAAAAAGACAGAAATGAGAGCGAACCGGAATGATATTTTCATATAGAGGGTTTTCGCAGTGGCGTAGCTCCGAGGCAAATATTTTTAAAGGCCCTCACAAGTCTATTCAGGAATATAAAATATTTATCAACAAAAATTTGTTTATTGTCATGAAGACAAATAGTAAAAATAGGTAAAAGAAATAAAAATTTGTTCTATTCAATAAAGATTTATTAAATATGTAGTGTGACACTAAAGATAAATGTTAATACTAAACAAAGTAATTTTAATTAGGTATGTATATTTAAAGAAAATACAAAATCTAATTTTAAAAGTTTACTTTTCAAATGATATAATTAATGTGTTATGTGACTTACCTTATTTTGTATTATGCACGCTTTTAATAATTACTAGGCACAATACACGATACAATGTTATTACTATAAAAAATATAAATAAATTCACACTCCACACATCTATATTAAATTTACAGTTTTTCTTTACAGATAAAATTTCTAAATGACAAACAGCGTGTGAAAAATCACTTAAAACTTTAATATGCCTATTTAGGTCAGGTTAAAATCGTCGAGGCAGGAACGGGGAATTATCCCAAAGACATTTAACCTAAAGAGACCCAACAACTTGTTCATAAAAATTCGAAAACTTGCATCAAACATCAACAAAGCGCATGCCCCCTCCTTATCTTTTTATGAATCACTAACAAAACTCTATCCCGGCCAAATCCTGGCCGTGAAAAAGACTCGTCCTCCACTCCCACTACTATATGTATGTAGTGATGCCCGCTTGTGCGAAAGCAAGGACATTCCATAATCGTAGACTTTGAAATTGTGAGTTCATAATAATAATAACTTTAATAAAGTATATACATTTAATTTTAAATGATGGTTTTATTTCGGGTGCATTATTTAAAGTAAATTTATGTTTTATTTATAGTGTGCGGGATATCGAAGTCGGCGGTTGCTACCTATGGGTTCTGAAGGTTTGTTAACACAAAATAGTGATTTTGCTAATGAATACAGGAAGTGCTACTTTTCCACATAGCGGGGTTCAGGCATGTAGTGGAGTGCGGAAAAGTTACTTTCCGCATGAGCTGGAAACAAAATTTTAAAAGAAGAGTGTAGAAAATACTTATTTATTTTTCTGCAAGCCAATAACCACTCGTAGCAAAAATCAAGGCCTTTAACTTAAAATTGTCTTTTAGAAAAAGCATAAGAAGGGTTGTTTGGAAAAATCGAGAGATTTTTGTAATACGGGTTTAATTTAATTCAGGATTAATGGTCGTAGAAAAAATAGTATATTCAACTCACATTTAACGGCTATTAAGAGCCGAGCATGAGAGCGTGATATGAGGCGCAGGTGAATGTCATAATGAATGGTGGTTGCATAATATACTATTAATCAACAAATATTTAAATATAACTTCCAAATCTAATTTCTTGAATAATTTCAAATTTGAGGACGGAACTTATGAAACATCAAAAATTAACAATTTTATCCCGATTTAAACGTTTTTTTGGTTTAAAATGTTTAAAATTAAAATTAAATAATCCCACACAAATTAGTCTTCACTATTTTTGGGACTATTTTTGGATAGAAAAGAGCTGAAACATACAATTTTTATTTAAAAGTATATAATATGACTAGTTAATGACTACATTATATTCAAAAAGAATAACTATTTTCTTCTATTAAATACTTATTAAAGATATATTTTAATTTTATTATAAACACTACTACACTGGCAAAAACCTGCCAAATAAAGTGGTTTATCTGGAAAAAAAGTATTAAATCTGGAGTATTTTTTGGTAATTTTAGAACATAAATTTATTAAGCGAAGATAAATCAAATTGTCTGTAATTGGTTCATTTAGATTTGTTAAATTAGTAAATGTGTAAGTTTTCTTAAGCTATTGTATACATGTAATAAACAATCGGACCTACTTAAAAATATATATTAAACTGCTCTTCAAAAGTTAAGGATAGCTTGAATTTCAGGCAAAGTTTAAATGAGGATTTCTCACATAAAAATTAAATAAATTTAAAATGTATACTAGCGACTTAAAGGCGGTTCTTTCAGCTTTATGTCGTCAAGTCAGGTCAGGCGAATGATGACATTACGGATTAGATACAGGGTGACAAGTGAAGGAGAGCCGAAAGAACGAATTTATGATGTTCTGTAACTTTTTTAGAAACAACTGCAGATTTTTTATGATGGTAGTTTTAGAATGCCTGTGTCAATATCTCGGAACGGTTTTTAAATTTTTTTTGAAATTATTATTTTTTACAAACTTATGTAGATTTTTTGGAAACTTGTATTTTCTACTTTCAATACTCTAATTGGCCATATTACTGACTCAAATTGGGCAGAAATGCATGATTGCACTTCATTGAAAGTGAGGTGTAAATTAATTTAATTTAAGTATACAGGGTAACTCGCGTGGTTGGTATAAAGTCATTGGCAATTTTTTCTTATGGTACATCCTGTATAATTTTTGTATTTTTAAATTCTCCTTAATATTCTAGACATATTTTATTTAGCATACCCTATACCTAAATTCAATTGTTTTCGAAATATCGACGTTTGAAAAGTGACATTTTAGTCACTCTAAACCCCTCTAGAATCTAAACGGTTTGACTTAGAGTGAAATGCCTTTCACATCCCTGTCTTAGATTTTAATAAGCTTTATTCTGACATTAACTTACCAGTAAACCGGAAGTACGAATTTTTCCGGATAATTTGTGAATATGACCCAACCCAAACTAACATTTTTCGGCTATGATGCAAAAAATAAAAATCAATAATTATGAAAAACAAATTTTATTTCAATGAAAACACGAACTGAGATGCTAGTACAATGTGTAGCCCCCACGGGCCTCTATCGCTGCCGTGCACCGCCTTGGCATGCTTTCAATCAAGTTGTTGAAAATACGCTGACCTAAACCACTCCAAAGCAGTGGCAACAGCTTTCTGAGCTGGTTTCGGGGGGTGGTTGGGGCTCTTTGCAGTTAATTCCATGCGTGCTCGATTACGTTGAGGTCAAGCGAGCGGGGTGGCAGTTGAAGGTGCTGAATATCATGGATGGCCAGCACTGCCAATACTCGAGCGGCTCGATGAGGACGAGCATTATCATCAAGAAATTGGAAAGCATTACCAATTGCATGCTCAAAAACTGACAGAACATTGTTAATTACCTCATCCGGGTATATCTGAGAATTCATGTTCCCAGGTAAAACCATCAGCTGTGTCCTGATATTGTGCCTAATTCCAGCCCAAACGGTTATTGTACCTCCACGGAAAGGACGTACTTCCTGCACTGATCGACGGTTTCTTGGCGTTAAGGGAAAAGCCCATACTCGCACCCGACGACTATCTGAAAATCTTCCATAGCGAGACTCGTCAGTGAAAAGTACAGATTTCCACTCTTCTACCCAATGAACTCGCTCCCTTCAGTCGACGCCGTCTATCGGCTAGAGTCAAGGAAATTCTCCTCAACAAACGCCTAGAGCTTATGCCAATCTCAGTGAGGCACCTTTTCACCGTTGATAATCAAACCTGTAACCTTGTTGCATTTTGGAGTTGCTATCTAAGTATCCTACAGGTGCTGATATTGTTATGTACCTATCTTCTGCCCTGGTAGTAACTCTAGGCCGTCCAGTCCTAGGCCTTTCCGAAATACTTTCGTTTTCAGCATGCCTATTGACTAATGGAGATATGACACTTTGCGAAACATTAAAACAAGCAGCAACTTCTGTTCGATTCTGCCCAGCAGTAAACATTCCAATTGCCATATTAGATTGAGCAGCACTTAACTTTGTCCTGGGCAGAGTGACACTTAGAGAAATTAATTTGCAATTCCGTCATGTGGACAAAACTTTTCCCATTGCTAGGTGACACAACCATTGACACCATCCGGAAAAATGTCACTTTTCAAACATTGAATTTAGGTATAGAATATGCTAAATCAGATATAGTCAAAAGCGATCTTATCGTGCGTGTCCAAAGGTCACAAATTTCAGTAAAAACTTCATTCGCGGCAGATTTTGCGTGTAAAATCTGTCAAAGGAATGACATTTAATGAAAAATGTAACCTTTGGACTCGCACGATAAAACTTAGAGAATTTACAAATCCAAAAATTATACAGGACGTACCATAAGATGACTTTATACCAACCACGTGAGTTACTCTGTATACTTAAATTAAATTAAATTACACCACACCTTCAATAAAGTGCAGTCATGCATTTCTGCCCAATTTGAGTCAATAATTATGGCCAATTAGAGTATTGAAATTTGAAAATACAAATTTCCAAAAAATCTACATAAGTTTGTAAAAATAATAATTTGAAAAAAATTCAAAAACAGTTCCGAGATATTGACACAGGCATTCTAAAACTACCATCATAAAAAATCTGTAGTTATTTCTAAAAAAGTTACAGAATATCATAAATTCGTTTCTTCGGTTCTCCTTCACTAGTCACCCTGTATCTAATCCGTAATGTCATCATTGGCCTGACCTGACATGGCAACTTAAAGCTGAAAGTACCGCCTTTAAGTCACTAGTATACATTGAGAAATCCTCATTTAAACTTTACCTGAAATTCAAGCTATCCTTAACTTTTGAAGAGCAGTTTATTTACTTTAAACACCGGAATTCGCCGTATTAGGTATAAAATATACAAAGACATTTAGTAAATGTCTGATAATATAATATGATCCCCGCCACTGTACTGCTGTGGTGCACTACCACAGTTTAAGAGTATCTATAGACTCTGGCACTACTTTACTACGCGCATACTATAATCATTTTGCGCGTAAAACAAGGCGGAACCAGAGTCTATAGACGGAACCAAGGGAAGCGGCATTGTCAGATTGGCATATAGGAATTTCAGAACCGGTTTTTGATGGATCAAAAACGGAAAAAAATAGCTAGTTAGTGTTATAGTTCGTTATGAAAAAGTATGTGATTATGGTGACAGCATCGAAAAAACAAATCAATAGGTCTGGTGTCTCGTTTTCACTAGTTTATTTGCTATTTCCTGGGTCATCCCCTACAGTAACTGGTGAACTTTACATTTGGTAACGCTACTTCTATCGACCTTAAAATGTGACTCCATGTTGGGTGAAAACAAACAACTATTTCTCTTCTAGTTTAAATTTTCTTT
>MU182164.1:443875-463811 GCA_016904865.1 Pissodes strobi
TCAGGTTAAAATTGTTCCATTGTCGCTATTTTCCTGTTATATTTTTTAATTTGAGTTCGTAATTAAACAATACCAGTTGTTTTTGGGTTTCGTATTAACTTTATATACCTACTGGTTTTTTTTATCCATATCGTAGATAATATTTCGTTTATTATTTACTTATTTATTATAATACTAAATAACTATTACAAAGTAGTATCATTAATGACCTATAAATGAGACAGATAATGTCAATAATTGTTCATAACAAATAAATAATCCAAACATTAATTCATAATCATATTCATATCATTTATTCCTAATAGAATACAAATAATCGGTAGCGGCAGTTGGATTATTCATATTGATCGTACACCGTAGCTGTACCATGGCCGAGTGTGTTCAAGGTCAACGGCAGTATTTTCCACGGCACGCTGGACTGAGCGGACTTATTAGAATATCTATAGACGGTGCCTAAACCAGTTCCCTGCATAATGTTCATGGGATCCTAACCTGCAACCTTATTCCCTATCCAAACCTGAGTTTCGCAGTGCACATGTTCGTGAACTCTGGGGTTGCCTACCTACAGTAGTAAAAGTCGAATCTATGATAAATTTGTCAAAGTTGTGGAAAAGATAATTTTCAAAGCAGAATCTGTCAATTAGTTAAAGTGCAGTATATATATACCTCAATCGAAAGCACATGCGTACCGTAATCGGGTGTACTGTCAGCACATTAATAGTAATGAAACAATCCTTGAACTATGATATAATTCATTTAGAAATTCGCGTTCACCATAATGTTCAGGAGTCGTTAGTGTCGATACAAATGAGGTTATGTCTATTTGCGGCGAGCTCTGCGGCACGGTAGAGGAAATACTCTCTAAAATTCAAGATCAATAATGGCGTGCATTATCTCTCACATTGATTTCGTTTTGGTTCAGATTGTTGTGTCATTTTAGTGATATTAACGCGTACTTGACGGCGCGCGGCGCGGGGCTTAAAGTTTTACTTTAACCAGAGTACAAATAATATCGAGTAGATTCACTTAGCAAAAATCGTTTGATGTTTTTGGATCAAACGCAAAAGCCGCAGCACGGTAAAAAATTAGTTTTTACTCTACCTGCAGCAGCAAGCAGCCTGTGAGGGGAGATTCAAAAAGTATTAGCTGATGCAATAGTTATTTGTTTTACTAGGCAGCAAGGTAGTAGATTGACTGCCGCGGCTGATAGTTCATCAGGAATTCAGCTAAGGCAGTCAATCTACTTTGCTGCCGAGTTGAACATATAATTTTTTCTCCGATTGTTTATAATGATATATGTATATTGTATATTTGCAAATTATTACAATTCCCACAATATTTTTATTTTTCCTGTAGTGATAAATTATGACAAAATTTGATAGAAATCGCAATTGTTGGAACGGTTGGTTGCTATGGAAATGTATATTCCCATGGAGACTAATCACTTTGCTGCCTGGACAGGAAAAGTAATACTTTGCTGATTGATATGTGTTTGCAAAATTAATATTTGCTGTCAATCGGAGAAAAAATTATTTCCTCGGTTATTATTTGATACACGATATTTGAAAGGGCGATTAAGGTAATTTTTAATACGTGATTCAAATGAGTAAAACTATGTAATAAAGTTATACAAAATAGTAACGTATACTAAATTCAAAAACGTTATAAATAAAGGTAATACCTATTAAAATAATTTATTTGACAGTTTGTAACTTGATTCATTTATTAAAACATGTATAAAGCAGAAGGTTCAAAGTACCTGAGAAAGATTATGGGAATTAAAAAATATAAAAAGGACAAATTAAGCTAGTAAAGTAAATTTATAGCTTCTTACAAGTCTAAACACTTCATTACTCGCGCTACGAGTATTTCTCTCACATTTTCTGTGAAATCGTCAGTTTTTGAAGATGGCTTTGCGGACGGAGTTGTCCTCCACTACTCTAGCTGACTTATTTGGCGTCCTCTTTAACATAGCCATTTAACCGGGTGCATTTCTCAAATGATTGACTGCATTTGTGAGAATTTCTCTCATCGCGCTACGTCTGCCGTAGTACTTTTAACATTGAAAATGTTTCTGTTTTGCTGTTATGGGGCATCAAATTGCGAAAAACTGCATGCTACATTTGACACACATGATGTCATATGCGTGATGAAGTACTAACCCAAACTAACCAAAAGTAATCAAAAGCACCAAAAAGAACTAAATGTATCGGAACAGATTAAAAAAATTAAAGTAAGACTAACTCAAATTATCCGAACTTTTTCAGCTAACCAAAACTAACCAAATACATTAAAATTTGTTATAACGTATTGGATCCGGTTCAAATTACTAAAATAAATTGGAACTAACCGAAAGTTGAGTGAACAACTAACCAAAAGCACCAAAAACGCCTAAACCGTATCGGGCAGATTACAAATATTAAAGTAAGTTAAAATTAACTTAAATTAACCGAATTTTGGCGACTAACCAAAACTAACCGAAAACATTAAATTTGATTGTAACGTATCGGAGTCGGTTCAAGTGACTAAAATAAATTAAAACTAACTGAACTGAAAGAAATGCCCTTTTAACATTATAATATTTTTTAACATAATTATAAAAAAATAAAAAAAGGTGCCGATATGAAGACCTAACTAAAACAGAGCTTTATCCACAATACCGAAACAGAATTTTTGCACTCGACGCGCGTTTCGCTAACCATGTTAGCATCATCAGGAGATGATTAAGACTAAAATTAAAATCTACCTAACTCCCTTTTATACTACTGTTTGCTCAATCAAGCGGAACTAAAAATCCTGGAATCCCACTAGTCACGCTGGATTAACCAATACAATGGACTATTCCGTATAGTATACAGATGCTTTATCCAGAAGGTCATGTGAGGATAATTATAAACATCGCCAAAGAATTGACCAACAAGAAGGAATCACTCCCATTAGACGAATCAGGTTTAAGGTTGATCAGCAGTGGACCACAGAGCAACTGAAGAAGGATCAGCTTGAGGATAATGAAATAGCACTGCTACTAAAAGCTAAGGAAGAACGTCAACCAAGACCAAGCTGGAGAGATATTTCAACTAAGGGATCTACTTTTAAATCTCTGTGGGCTCAGTGGGACTCCCTGGTAGTTGAAAATGGACTCCTTAAACGAGCCTGGGAAAGCGCCGATGGCAAAGTAGTGAAGACGCAGTTAGTGGTACCAAGGAAGAGGGTAGCGGAAGTTCTGGACGAAGTACATAATAGACAGTTTGGTGCTCATCTCGGAGTGAACAAAATGATTGACAAGATCCGCGACAGATTTTACTGGGTCAACTACTGCGAGGATGTGAAATCATGGTGCCAGCAGTGTTCAACCTGTGCCTCAAGTCAAGGACCTCAGACAAGATCCAGTGGGAAGATGAAACAGAATGATGTGGGACTACCGTTTGAACGTCTCGCTAGTGACCGAATGAAGGCTCGATATGATCTCCAAGCTAACTCTAGGGGATTTCGGATGAACGATAAAGTCTGGTTATATAACCCGCAAAGGAAGACAGGAAGATCTCCCAAGCTAACACCAGTATGGGAAGGACCCTATACGGTCATCAAAAGAATTAACGACGTTGTGTATAGAATTCAGCGTAGCCCCAGAAGCAAACTGAAAGTTGTCCACCTCGACAGGTTGAAAGCATATCACGGACATGAAGTAGCTGATCGGGACGATCAGAATTAAGAGGGAGGCAATGTTACGGCTAACCTAACATCCATCCGAACGTTTTTGTGCTACCCTATACAACTAGCCGCCGTGCCCCTCGCTTCTTTGTCTGTATGAGTCATCACCCGGCCGGCTGCGAACAGGATCGCTGGAATTATCTCGATGGCCTCGTCGAGATCGTATAGAGTGGCTCGGAATACTTCCCGAATATTCGTGATAGATTTAAGATTATATATAAGCAGACCTAAGGCGAATGTTAGTCAGTCAGTCGGAGAGTTCAGTTCAGTTCAGTTAATCATTGAGCGTTGAATAGATATTAGTGGTAAAGTTATAATAGTAGTATAGTGTTAAATTGTATACAGTGGTAGTGAATAAAGAGAGTATTAGTTGAAAATAGCAAAGTTGTAATTCTGTTAAGAACCCACGGGAAAAACGTAACAATATTTTAAATCTGTTTTGATTTATGTTTTCGCTTTTCTGGTTACTTTTGGTTAGCTTTGTTGTTCAATCAACTTTCGGTTAATTTCAGTTAGTTTAAATTTATTATAGTCATTTGAACCAGTTCCAATACATTATTACCAATTTTACTGTTTTTGGTTAGTTAAGGTTAGTCGCCAAAATTCAGTTAATTTGGGTAAATTTTATCTTACTCCAATATTTTTAATCTATTACGATACGTTTTAGCCGGTTTCGGTGCTTTTAGTTTCTTTTGGCTAGTCATTCAATCAGCTTTTGGTTACTTTCAGTTAGCTCCAATTTATTTTACTCATTTGAAGCGGTTCCGATACATTATAACCAATTTAAATGTTTTTGGTAAAATTATGTCAGTAGCCAACTAATATTTTTAATCTGTTCCGATAGGTTTAAGCCCTTAGTGCTTTTGGTTACTTTGGCCAGTTTTGATTAGTCGTGCAATCAACTTTTTGTTAATTACAGTTAGTTTCAATTTATATTAGTAATTTGAACCGATTCCGTACTTTATAACCAATTTTAATGTTTTTGGTTAGTCGCCTAAATTCGGTTACTTTGGGTTAGTTTCAACTTACTTTAATATTTTAATTTTTAATATTTTAATTAATTATTAAAACATAAACGGATTTTTGCTCACGCTAGTAGTGACGGGCACTTAATTTTTACCGTACTTGCTTTCTTTTCTTACTATTGTCTTTATCCATATTTAGGTAAATAACAAAATTTTAATAAAGACATATTTGTTAAACCGATTATACGTGTAATTGAAAAACTGCATATTATTAAAAAATTATTATAAATCTTAACTGATAGGGTCTTTGGGGCATCTAAAAAATGAAAATCCGTCACCCACTTTTGTAATACAATAATTATCCGCACAACAATATCTCGCCATAGTAACGATCTTAATAATTATTTAATTCAACGCGACCCAACAGTACAGACAAGGCGTTTGCACACTGACCGTAAATTCTCCCTCGTAGTGTAGCCACAACTGGCCGCGAACGAGATTGATCCGGATTCTCTTTGAAGGTAAAAACTGTCGGCGAAATTGGAAATTTGTCTCGAGTGAACCTACCGTATATACTTATTTATATCGTGCTTTAACGCGTTTCTTTAATGAATGGCGGGGCGAATAGTCATTTCCTTTCGGCTAACTCAACTGGAGAAGTCGTTGGGGGAGACATGTCATGCACAAACCGTGTTTCGATTGGCCAGTCATATTTGAAGTGTGGAATTTAGAGAAAGTCCCTTTGCCTCCAGGAAGTTTCGCGTACGTGACTCTACGTTGATTTGCCGTTCGAGTAGCATTTTTGGTATCGTGGTGGAAGTGTTTTAGTAAATTTTACCCTTGAGGGATTTTTCACCATGTCCATTTTTGAGTTTCAGGCATTACCTGGATGTTACCTTTAGTTAATTGGTTGTTTGGTGCCTAAAACTCATTCCTTAACGATATTTAGTACTGTTTTTTGTTAGGTGAGTTGATTTGTTTTTCTTTTTCCTTACTGAGGCTTCCTCGTCCCTCTTTTGAGGCAGCCCAGTGATCCAGCGTTAAGCAAATAACAGACCCTTTCACAGGTAAAATTTCGATTTTTTCTCTGATTTTTTCCTTGATAGTTTATTTTAATTGCTCTAATTGTGAATGTTTTTCGGTTATGAGTTATATCTGGAACCGTGAATATATTGATGTTCCACAGGGTTTTACGACGGGTATTCCCTTCTTATTTGCTACGCCTAACTACTGAAGCTTTTCTGCTGATCTATGGACTGAGTGTTCTTCGGCTACGTATAGCATTCTACCTGCACTGACCTGCAGCGTCCTACATGTAGCGTCCTGCCTGTAGCGTTATACCTGTAGCGTCTCAATTGTAGAGACCGTCGTCTATAGAGAAAGTCCCTTCCTCCTGTGTTCTTTTTCTGGATGTTTCCCGAGGGGCTACTCATCAAATTGTGAGATAACTGTTTTTCCATATATATAATTATTTACGTTAATTGCAGGCTAGTTAGCGTTCGATCCTCTTAGGAAACCAAATTTAATATTTTATAAACTAAGGTAAATCTCTCTGGGGAGGCCAAGACATCTGTTGGTCTTGTCATTATTTACCTTTAATTGAACCGTTTAACATACACTGTGGGCAAAATTAAATTGAAAACCTCTTTAATGCCTAATAACTTCTATATTTTCAAAGGATTTTTTATTATTTTTGGATATGTTATGGCCTAAGGTATTGGGATTAAAAAGAACTCTGCAAAGACGATCTACTTCATTGGCGTACAGAAAAAGGGAGTATTTTTCAAAACCAATGTATTTCAGGTCGTTGCAAAAATCGGCCAAATGAAATAAAGATGTAAAAATGGGCAAAAACGATTTGAAAGGGTCCGGAATATTGACCATTAAAAATCCAGGTCAATACAAATAAACTTAAAATTGATACTTGAAAAAACATGTCTTGTGGGCCAAATTAAATTGGATATTTTTAATGCTTAATGACCTTTTATTTTTAAAGGATTTTTTTATCATATTTGGATATGTCATGGCCTAAGATATTAGATTCAAAAAGAAATTTGTAAATCAGGTCTACTTCAGTGGCGTACGATAAAATTGAAAATAATTTTTTTTTATTTTATAAATTTTAAGTAGATTCAAAATTTCTGTATGCCAATGAAGCCAAAGCGGGTCTTGCAAAGTTTTTTTGATTCTAATGTCTTAGGCCATAACATATCCAGAAGTTATAAAAAATCCTTTGCAAATAAAAAGTCACTAAGCATTAAAAAAGGATCCAATTTAATTTGCTTGATAACTTTTTTATTTTCAAAGTCTTTTTTATCATTTAAGGTATTGGGATTAAACAGAAGTTTGCAAAGAGGCTTTACTTCAGTGGCGTACAGAAAATGGGGTATTTTTCCAAACCAATGTATTTCGTTGCAAAAATCGGCCAAATGAAATAAAGATGTAAAAATGGACAAAACAGATTTGAAACGGTTCGAAATATTAACCATTAAAAAACTAGGTCACTACAAACAAAATTAAAATTTATATCTATACTTTAATTTTGGTAAAGCCATGTCTCGTAGGCCAAATTAATTGGATTTTTTTTAATGCTTAGTGACTTTTTATTTGCAAAGAATTTTTTATCATTTTTGGATATGTTATGGCTTAAGACATTAAAATGAAAGTGAACTTTGCAAAGCGGATCTACTTCATTGGCGTATAGAAATTTTGAATCTACTTAAAACTTTTAAAATAAAAAAATCATAATTTTAAATTTTAATGTACGCCACTGAAGTAGACCCGCTTCACAAATTTCTTTTTGAATTTAATATCTTAGGCCATGACATATCCAAAAATGATAAAAAAATTCTTTGAAAATAAAAGGTCATTAAGCATTAAAAAAGATCCAATTTAACTTGGTCCACAGGACATGGTTTTATCAAAATTAAAGTATAAATTTTAATTTTGTTTGTATTAGACCTGGTTTTTTAACGGTCAATATCCCGAACCCTCTCAAATCTTTTTTGCCCATTTTTACATCTTTATTTCATTTGGCCGATTTTTGCAACGACCTGAAATACATTGGTTTTAAAAATACTCCATTTTCTGTACGCCACTGAAGTAGATCGTCTTTGCAAAGTTCTTTTTAATCCCAATATCTTGGGGCATAAAATATTCAAAAGTGATAAAAAATCCTTTGAAAACAAAAAAGTTATTAAGCATTAAACAGGGTTCCAATTTAATTTTGCCCACACTGTAGAAAAGGTCCGATTTTAGATTGAACTTTGAACATTTAATTGACTGCTATTTTTTTCTCAAATTTCCCTGTTGTTTACTTTAGGTACGTGTAATTTAGAGTACTACTATAAATATCATGGCTTAGTAAACTTAGCGTGGTTCTTTAATTTTCCTTTTCTCGTTCGCGAACTTTTGCAAACAAACTTCCGTCGTAATGAAGCCAAAATTTTGTATTTTTTTTGTCGCGAACAAACTTGTGCTTCTCACCGTTCGTTAGCTTTTTTCAACTAATACCTTCATTTTAGAGTACTTACGTTCTACTTAAAAACACGTGTAAGTTCTATGATTGATGAATTTCAATAACGCTCTGTCCTACTAGTTATTCCTAATTCGCGGCTGTTATTAACGTATTGTAATTGATATCTATAAATAGTTAGTTTATATTACGGCTTTTATGTGAACAAATCATCATTTGGGGCCTCTAGTAATCCATTATTTGAGTGTTTATTTTCTTGCCTCACTTAACGTTTTCCTATAACAGCTAATCATTTAATCATAGCGCAAGTTATATATTTATATCTTTTATAACGTCAGTTTTTTTGCATAATAATAATTACGCATAAGACGCGTTAAGATTTTCGGTAAGTTAAATATTTTGAGTATTGTATAGGCAAATTATTTGCTTCTTTTCGTAAGTAACCAAGTAAAGTCAATTATCTCTTTTTCCGTAGCCGTTATCGTTAGGCATAAGTAATTTTCCTCCGCATTATAACCAACTACCATTTTCTCTTCCGATAATAAACTGACTTTCTACTTACCTATCTACTTGTTTCATTTAATAATAATAATAATAATAATAATAATAATAATAATAATATTAATAATAATAATAATAGTATTAATAATAATAATAATAATAATAATAATAATAATAATAATAATAAAAAATGACTTTTATTACATAATTTTAAGAAATGGGTAAAATAACAGTGTTCAATATCACTATATATGGCAAGGCGTAGTCAAGCCAAACAGGCTTCTCTACTGAACCCTGCTCTAGTAGACCAAATAACTAGCACTTTCTTAAAATTAATGCATTGGTCAAGTGTTCTTAATCACAATACCAGAAAGATAATTTTACGCAGGATACACCCGTCATTTAAGAATTCCTAAACTAAATACATGAATAATTATCAATTAGGAAGAAAAAGAGAATGTAACTCAGGGGTCCTGAAGGCCACGAGCATATATGTCTTAAAGCGAACCAAAAATTGTTTCTCATTGATTGAAATTAATTCTTTGGGCAAATAATTAAATGATTTGATAGCGTTGAAAGTAAGTAATCTCTGAAACATGGCACTCCGATGGTGTGACATGATTTTATTGTCATACCTAATGTTCCGAGAATGTGTATTTAAACGAAGCACAAATCTATTTTTACGGTATGCTGGATTTTTAAAACTTTAATCGAAAAATTTCCGAGATGAACAGTTCTGCGATTACTCATTTTCAAACGCTGAAGTTCTTTAAAAGTAAGATATGGTCATACTTTTTTAGACCAAAAATAAGACGCAGACATGTGTTTTGTACTTTTTGAATACGAGTTTTCGGTATAGGATCAAGAAAAGGACCATAAATTAAATCACAGTACATAATTAAATCTAGGAAGAATCAACGACTCGCATAACTTTTTACCTAAGCGAAAACTAGGAGAATGTCTGCTATTATACAAAATTTTAAATGAAAAATATGACTTCTGGATTAAAATCTTTCTGTATTCTTTGAAACGCAATTCCGGATCAACTATAATTTTTTGCTGATTGCACCATAGGAATCTCTACACCATCAATATTTACACGGAAGTTTTATGCCAAAAGCTTGTATCTCTCCTAGTGCCAAAGACCATCAAGTTTAATTTTGAGGAATTCA
This sequence comes from Pissodes strobi, assembly GCA_016904865.1. Taxonomy (NCBI): domain Eukaryota; kingdom Metazoa; phylum Arthropoda; class Insecta; order Coleoptera; family Curculionidae; genus Pissodes; species Pissodes strobi. The sequence continues at coordinate 453,700 of MU182164.1, forward strand.
GTTTAAGATTGTGCTCCAGGGAGAGCCATTTCAGAATTTTTAAATCTTCATTTATCTTGTTTGACGCATTAATATAGTCAGTGTGATCGAAATGTAAATATATTTGTGTATCATCAGCATATGCACGTATTTTGCAATATTTTGAAGTCTTTAAAATATCAGAAGTATATATAAAAAAAAGGATCCAAGAATGGATCCCTGCGGCACACCCGAAGAGATTTTTATTTGTTCTGAAAAAATGTTGTTATGAGAAATTTTTTGAAATCTATTAATTAAGTATGAATCTAAAAGTTATAATAAGTGTAGTGACTGTTCCTGGATACCATAATATTTTAATTTTGCCATTATTATTTTGATTAACGGTATAAATGGCCATGGAAAAATCAAGAAGGAGCAACGCCCTGCTAAGTTGCTTGTCAATAGCTGTAATGATGTTATCGGTAACACCCACTAATGCTATAGAGGTACTAAAATTCCTTCTAAATCCGCATTCGTTTTCCGGTACAATATTATTATTAACACAGTACTGAAATAGGTGCCTATATAAAATCTTTTCACAAACTTTTAATAAAACAGGCAAAATACTAATAATTCTCAGATCGCCAAAATTTTTTTATTTTAGATAAAGGCTTCCCAGTAAATACCTCCCACTGATCTGGAAAGTAACCGATTTCTATACAGCAATTAATTAAGTGCGCAACATATTTGTCTATAAAAGGACTACAATATTTTAGCATTGATGAATTCAGGCCATCCAGCCCAGCAGCATCAGTACGTATAGAATGATTAAAATCATAAATTTCCTCAACGCTAGCCATTCCAGAAGAAAAAACGAATTTATTATTAAAATTATTTTGTTTATAATAATTTTCTTTTAATGCGCAATCGGAAACCTGGTACAAATATTGTCCAAAATAATTGCTAATTTTATTAGGATCAGAGAAATTACCAGGAATATTTATGTTTTTATTTGCAGGGCCGTCAAACTGGTGAGAGCAGTTTGATTACGGGGAGTGACGCCCCCGCCATTCTGAGCTGCCACGGGATGTGGTCCATCAAATCCCATCGTCCTCCCCCAGGCTGGAGAACACCGAAGTACAAAGTCTGGAGCTGATCAATGACAGTTTGTGACAAGAGGGATTGCATTGTATTAGCTGGCAGGAACATCAAACTGATGAGAGCAGTTTGATTACGGGGAGTGACGCCCTCGCCATTCCGAGTTGCCACGGGATGTGACCCATCAAATCCCATCGTCCTCCCCCAGGCTGGAGAACACCAAAGTACAAAGTCTGGAGCTGATCACTAGGGAGTGACCCAACAAACCCTATTTTTACCCCTGTCAGACTAGGGACCACCAAAGGAAATAGTCTGAGGCCGATGCATCCAGTGGAAGCGGCCCTAGGTGGTAGATGCATACGCCTACTCGCATCGTCCGGTGAAAGACCACCCCACCAGAACTGGGAGGCGCTAAGTGGTTTTCCCGAATCACGTTCCGTTTCTGCGCTGGTGGTTCCGAGTTCCACGGTAGGAATATAATAATATGGACATGATGGTGCTTCCAGGATCAAAATATTCCGGAGGTAAACTCCCCGGCCATTCGGATCTCCGGGCGCTGGGTGGCCCTGGGAGCCCTTCATTCCGCATTTCACAGACAGCAAAGATACCGAACCAATTTAGAATTGATTTCTGCAACATAAGAGGCCTAAATACAAATATAAGTTCGGTACACCAACATCTACAGGCAAATAGACCACACATACTAGCCCTTACAGAAACACAAGTATGTTCTACAACAACAACAGTGAACTACCCTTATCCTGGTTACGACTTACATACCAGATTTAGACATAAGTTCGGAATATGCCTTTTTGTCCGAAGCGACCTTTCATGCCACCGAGAGGAAACACTCGAACCGAACAACCTTGACGTCATGTGGCTCAAGTTCACCGCCAAGGGAATAACCAAGTTTATATGTTGTCTCTATCGCCCTCCGAGCGATAGAGCCTACCAAAGCTTTCTTTCAACACTAGCTACCACTTTTGACTCAATACAGGTTGATCACCCCAGTTCAGAAATAATCGTTCTGGGAGACTTCAATGCGCACAACACCAACTGGCTCAAACATCACAACAAGACCGACAACGGAGGTAGAGAGGCTGAAGCATTCGCCATCAGCTGCGGTCTTACTCAAATTGTAGACGAACCAACTCGAATCTCAGAGAGGGGCGAATTCGCCGCCCTCCTGGATCTTTTTCTAACCACCAATCCTGACCAGTACACAGTTACAGTTGGTCCGCCATTAGGTACTTCCGACCACAAACTTATTACAACGGTTTGTGAATTGCCACTCATACAGAAGGATCCACCATTGCCTCGCAAAATCTGGCATTACAATTCTGCAAACTGGAACGATCTGAGGGAGTTCTATCTAGATTTTCCTTGGCTCGACGTCTGCTTTGGCGCTGACGACCCGTCAGTCTGCTGCGAAAAGATCACGCAAGTAATCTCCTCAGGAATGGAAGCATACATCCCAAATTCCATCAAGTTACCATCAAAAGGAAAGCCCTGGTTCGACAGAAGATGCGAAAGAGCTGTGGGTAGGAAACAGCAAGCCTACAAGTACTGGCAGCAAAATCAGACCGCTGAAAATCGCAATTATTTTGTCGAAGCGAGAAACGAATGCAAGTGTGTTATCGACGAAACTAAGAACAAACACAATCAAAGGATCAGGAATAAACTTTTACAATGCCCCAGTGGCTCCAGGAATTTCTGGTCGGTAGCAAAGGCAGTAAATAACAACTTTACAAAAACGTCTCTCCCACCTTTGACGGACGAACGTGGCATCACGGCGACTACAGCCAGGGAAAAAGCAAACATGCTCGCCAAAATGTTTTCTTCGCACTCTACCTTAGACGTCCCCTAAGGCAAGACTCTCCCCACCTTATCGAACATCAACACTACCATGGCAGAAGTCAAATTTCATCACCGTGATATTCGTAAAATCCTTAAAAATCTCGATACGGAATACCTGCCATCGTGTTAAAGAACTGAGCCAACGAACTAACACCCGTTTTTTCCAGGCTTTTTTCTCTGTCTTACGGAAAAGGGATTTACCCATCTTCTTGGAAAGGAGCTCGAGTGCAACCTGTTCCAAAAAAGGGAAAGAAAACCACGCCCTTAAACTATCGTCCAATTGCCTTGCTTCCAATAATCTCCAAAGTCATGGAACGTGTAGTCAATCAGCAACTGCTCAAGTACCTCGAGAACAATAAAATAATCAGCGATAATCAATACGGCTTTCGCAAAGAGAGATCGACAGGAGATATATTGGCCTATGTCACTCATATATGAAGTAGGGCAATTGAGAACTACGGAGAGTCTCGAGCGATTGCGTTGGATATTTCAAAGGCATTCGACAGAGTTTGGCATGACGGACTGCTCAGCAAACTACCGTCATTCGGACTGCCAGCCTCTATCTGTAGCTGGCTTGCCAGTTTCCTTAAGAGCCGATCTCTGCACGTTGCAGTCGATGGACACGTCTCGGACACATTCACCATCAACGCGGGCGTGCCTCAGGGCGCAATACTTTCACCAACTCTGTTCCTCATCTATATTAATGACCTGCTGACCGAAACAAATAATCCTGTTTACAGTTTTGCAGATGACAGTACCCTTGTCTCCCACTTTAGATCAGAAAAACCCTTACCAGCGACTGAGACTCATCACCGCAGACAGCAGCAGATTACAGCAATTAATCAAGACCTGGAGAAAGTTCAATGCAGCAAAGACCCAAGCAGCCACGTTTACCAAGAGGGCCAATACAGCGGGCCCTGACATTATTATGGCAGGGTCGACCATTCCTTCATCCTCGTCAATCGGACTGCTGGGTATCTCGGTCAACAGCAATATGTCCTGGCATGACCACGTTGCTAACATCGCAAAATCAGCCTCCCAGAAGCTTGGTGCGCTATTTCGCAACAAAAAACTGTATACACCGCAGCAGTTGCTCTTGCTCTACAAAGCGCAAAAAAGACCGTGCTGAGAATATTGCACACATATCTGGGGTGCCGCACCAAAGCACACCCTAAAGCTGCTGGATTCCATACAGAAGAGAGCAGTGCGTCTCGTCGGCGACCCGGAGTTGACCCGGAATCTAGATAGTCTGGAACACCGCAGACATGTAGCCGAGATATCTCTGTTTTACAGATACTTTCACGGCAGATATTCCCAGGATTTGGCCCGCCTCATCCCGCCCCTGGCAGCTGCTGTCAGACAGTCACGACAGACGGCAAGAGCGCACCAGTTCGTCGTACAACTGGAAACTCCTAGAACATCGCTTTACAAGAACTCCTTTGTCTGGCGCACTGCATCACTGTGGAACTCACTCCCAGAACATCTGTTTCCCACTAATTACAACTTACAAATATTCAAGAGCCGTGTCAATCAACATCTTCGCACACACACCGCTCGTCGAGCGCCATAGGGTCTCCCTTTAGTGTGTGTGCCACTGCCATAAAAAAAACATATTAAAAGACTTTAACGAGTTCCGCGTCCTTTTAGCATTATTTTCCGTACATATATGGTTCAGATATTACCGCTTTTCCCTTCTTACCAACGAAACAGTTGAGTTTCTTAAACGTTTATAGATCTCCGAATTTTGTGCTGATCTCGCTCTTTTAAACTTCCTTAAAGTATTATCTCGTTGCTTCATATGTAATTTTAAGATCGGTGTCAACCAAGAAGCTTTGGCTTTAGTAATCCTGGCCTGTTTAAATGAAGCATGAGCATCAAAAAGCAGTAAAATGAAGTTGTTGAATAGTTCAATGTTTTTATCCAAATCCGGTTGATGTAGTATGTCATTCCATTGAACCAGTTGAAGGTCACGAGTAAAAGCTTCCAAATTTAAATTGTTGTTTCTGTAAGTAATGATCTTTGGCTCTACATGAGGTTTTTCTGTTTTTAAAGTGCAATAAACCAAACAATGATCCGAAATATTTTCCACAGAGACTGGTCCAGATACATAACGTAAACTGATGTCTGTAAGAAATACTGAATCAAACAAAGTAACCGAGGTCCCAGTCACCCTAGTCGGCTGATCAATAATTTGTTCAAAATTATAATTTTCAAAGACGCCGGAGGATTATCCAAATTGAAAAGGTTTATAGTGAAGTCTCCCAAACAAACGATTTCGCTTACTTTTGGATATATGCTAGAGAAAATATTATCCAAATTATCGATAAGAGAAGCAAGTTCAAAGTTGTCGGACGGTAAAAATCACAAACCGCATAAAAATTATTCCTAACTTTGATTTTTAAAATTAAATAATCCAAGGAATAGGTAATATCGAATTCAGGATTTAAAACCTCAAAACCAAATTAATTTTTTACGTATGCCGTAAGGCCTCCACCCCTCGATACTCTATTCGTCCTAACCATGCGATAATCCGGCATGCCCAATATAAGCACGTCATCACCAGTAGAGATCCAAGACTCTGTAAAAAAAATGAAATCAAAATCAAGGATTCAACTATTGTTTTAAACTCCAGGAAACCTGTGAAAATTGACCTTATATTCAAATGTGCAATTTTAATTCACTTACTCATGACATTATCTTATTACTGGGGTTCCAAAAGGGGAAGAAAGAAGTAAGTATTCTTGATTTGTATTAATTTTGCCTCAATAATTTTGATTTTCTGATTTATCTTGATTCTTATTATTTATTAATTACTTCTAGGTTCATTGTTATTTTTTATTGTAAGAATTGATATATTCCTCGCTCACAGCTGATTTATAATTCATAATTTATTTTGTTGCGAAGTCTAAGCCAGGGTTAGTTCCATATTTTAACTTGGGCATTTGCCTACTAGTGCCGTCTAGCAGGTTTGTGGCGCCTTAAAAAATAAACACACCCCTGCTCTCCGATAACTGAGCTAGGGCCTAATTTGTACGCTTCAACGATAATTCGCTCTGGCCTACGCATCGGTAATTGTAAATTTCCTTAATTTCAATTAATTTAATTTTATTCACGCTCAGTTCCTTCTAGGCTGAAGTGAAGGTAGCCAGTAAAAACTAAAAGACAAGAAAGAGCGTAACACGATTAGAACGCGATTTAGAAGAGAGCTTGAAATCTTGAAGACCTATTCGAGTATTATAACAAGTTGAACACGTCAGTCAAAGTTGTAATGGTACGTTTTTATATACGGCCAGGTAAATACCATTCTGAAAACTAGGAGAGTGGGTGGTGTTGGGTGTTGAGGCTTTTGAAATCGAGGTATTAGAAACATCGATTAGCCAGCGATAATAATAATTTAATTTACGACATCCTTTTTCCTACGTTGAAAGTTCTGCTAAAGTATAATAATATAATGGAAACATGATAGGCATTAACTTCAAATTATCCCAACTGTCATGTGTCCGAGATGCAAATTAATTAGAAGATTAAACTGAAGATTCTTATTTACCATTATATCATTGTTTACTAGGGAGGGCTAAGTAAATTAAAGTTATTGGTACTATCAATGACATATCTCATACTTGGGATGAACAATATTTGTACTTTTGTGTCATATCAGTACCATGTTCATTAATTTGCCTAAAGAACTTTATTCTGATTTTAGAATCCAGTCTATCTATCTATGCAGCCATTCTTCTGCCCATCATTCGACCTAGAACTACTCTTGATTTCTCCACTTCTATCATATATATGTCTTTTCAGTTCATCCATTCAGCTCATCTGAATTATTTACTTACACTATCTATCACCTCTCTGTAAATTATTAGATGAGTGGGAAATTGCTATTTAAGCTTTCACTTTCACATTTTTTTGCTACTAACCCAAACTAAACCATTTTTGCGTTAGACGGCGTCTTTATTGTTTTATTCATATTTACCTATGTTTTCTGGTTTTCTTCGTTTAATTTGTCTCTTATTCTTAATCTTTAACATGATATATGAAACTTTATTGCAGTAGTAAATCAACTTTAGGATCTGAGAGGCCAGTATTTTGAACCTGTAACGTAAAAACACGCCAATATGAAAATTGGACTGATATTAAATTTTCAAAAGCAATTTCCTAAAGAGTTTTCCTCTCTATTAGTTTCATATGCATAATCGATATATAGAGGACATTGAGAAATGGCCAGCCGTGGTCCGGCAACTCCTGAAATATTAAAGAACGCTACATAAAAATTGAGAAGTTCATTTTCTCGAAACCATCAAGTCAAGCCGGACTGGACGTCTACATTATTAACGTACACTGGGGAACGGGCAGATATATATGCCGCAGGGAAAAATTACCCCTAGTAAAAGTTTTACCTATTCTCCATTTGCGGAAGCCGTGTCGCTTTCCTGCAATTGATACTGAAATAATAAAGGCGACATTCAATTGGCGAAAGAAGACATGCTCACATAAATTTAAATTACATGTAGCAGTCACGGAATAATAAAACTGTTGAGAATACATGCATACATCCTTTAATCGAAAATACATAGACTAAAGTTAATGTTAGTAATTGAATATTGTAATCAGTGCCTAAAATGAGTTTTTAATGCTATTTAAAATAAAATTGCGATATATCGTGATTTCAGTTGTGTAATATTCGCAACCACATTTCCTTTTGTCAAAAGTTACTCTCTCTAAAACATATGGACTATTCTCATACTTGAAACAATCTTGGACGGCCAAACAAAAAGTCAATATATTTACGAGCTTTCTTTCTGGTGATTTAGTTAGAATGTGTATAAATGTAGTTTAAATTCATCAGCAATGCTCAAATGTAGTCAATGTATCTATGTTATTAAAGTGACTGAATTTATGTTAATAGCATAATGTAATTTATATCGCTTCATTATATTATATTATTATTAATAATATTATTAATATCATTTTCTGAGGGTACGGTTTATATTGAGGTGGGTTTTTTTTTCGACTATACGATTTTTTATATAGTATTAATTTATTAATTTAAAAGATAGATTACAATCATTATGTATACAATTTTTTTTTATCTGCAATAATTAATAGAATTATAAGATAAATATGTATGTTATTGCCATAATTTTATTTATGGTGTTTTGTGTCTTAAAGTTTAATCGACAAACACATATAAATACTTACCTTCAGATTATTCTGACTTTTTCTTTTGAATATTGAAAATGGTAGTAAAAAATAGACATCCTATAAAACACAGATATTTTTTGATGTAAAAATAAATATTTTTTATCAGTATAAAATGGTGGCCTTGAGCTAATCCCTACTATTTTTCTTTTCATTTAATTTGTCACAAAACCCTTGTTATATTATAATAGTAATCACATTTATCCCTAGAGACCGATGTTCTTGGACTATGCTTATCAGGTACTTATGCAATCCTTATGCATTTCATATTTTGTAGTTCATTTTGTAGTTTATTTATTATTATCATAATATATTACTAAAGTATTTTTATATTGCTAGGTTTCATGCGTATAGAATTAAATCTTAAAAAAAAATTGGTAAAGGAGCAGGGGTGCAATTTTGTGTGGCGGGGGGTGAGTTGGATTAGGATGATTTTATGCATATGGGTGGGGAAAAAGTGCTTACAAAGCAACGTTTATGCATAGGTCACCTTAATGTTCGATTAATAAACACAGGATTCGACGAACTGGTTAATTATATGTCAAGGTACAATTTTCATGTATTTGCATTAAAAGAAACTTGGTTAACCGCACAACATGATTCTAGCGCTTTTGCTATCAATGGCTATTCATTATTAACACATGATCGGAGGGGTAGAGGAGGGGGCGTGGGAATCTACATAAAAAATACTAAAAATTGAAATAATAGAATTAAATAACACAAATAATGCTTGTGAAATTATTAGTATTAAGTTTGAACACAAAAAGAAACAAATATTTTTTGCCTCAATCTACCGCCCTCCCTCCTCTGATATTAATGACTTTTTTGACTGTTTCGAAGATATTCTAAATTTGTCAGTGCCCTTTTATGATCATGTAATCCTGACAGGTGATTTTAATATTGATTTACTGCAACCTAGTAACTACATTAAAACTTGTCAGTTTGCTTCAGTCATTTAACCTTGAACAACATATTTTAGAACCTACTCGTATTAATAGCCAAACTAACACTCTTCTAGATGTTATTATTACAAATAAAAATTTTTGTCCTATGGTACCGAAGATTTTACCTATTTCAGAATCCTTATCTGATCACTGTTTACTTTATAGTGTATTTGATTCAACTGTTGATGTAAAGGAGATATTTTTAGAATATATAAATTATAATGAAATTAATTATAACGAGCTTGAATTTGATGCATCTTTTGTACCGTGGCACAATATCTACTACACTAGAGATATTAATGCAAAACTAATGCTGTTTAACTCTTATATTATGTTAAATTTAATTAATAAACATGCTCCTGTCTGTCGTAAAAGAGTTACTGAAAAGCAATACACACCATGGATTACACCTAATATACAACTTTTAATGAAATTGCGGGACAAAGCATATAGAAGTTATATTAAACATAAAAATGAAACACGCTTACAATATTATAGAGAATTACGCAACTATACCAAACACGTCATTGCTAGAGAAAAAATTGCATTTTTTAACACAATGTCTTCGAAAAAGGATAAGAAATTTTGGGATACTGCTAAAAAACTGAATATAACTTATTATTCTAAACCTGAGATACCATCTCACCTGGCTGACGTAACTAAAATTAATATATTTTTTCTAATATCAGTAATGAGGTGGATACATCTTCAAATTAAAAAATAGATTTTTATAAACAAAATAAATTTAACAATACTATAAATAATTTTTCAATACCTTTATTAAATGAATCAGGCTTAATGAAAATAATTATATCCTCCATAAAAACAAATGAAGATGCAATATCAAAACGCGACATTAAGGTCTGCTTTACTTTTATCAAAAATCCCCTTTTAAACATTATTAATAGCTGCATATTGGAAAATGTTTATCCGGATATATTTATAGTTTTTAAGTGCAATTTTTTTTTCAGAATTTGCGTTAAATGTAGTTCATGTTAATGATTACCTAGAACCGTACCAAGAGAATATTTTACCCTGCTCTGTGACTAAATC
>MU182164.1:464211-503773 GCA_016904865.1 Pissodes strobi
ATGGTGTTTTGTGTCTTAAAGTTTAATCGACAAACACATATAAATACTTACCTTCAGATTATTCTGAGACTTTTTCTTTTAAATATTAAATGGTAGTAAAAAGAATAGACATCCTATAAAACACAGATATTTTTTGATGTAAAAATAAATATTTTTTATCACTATAGAATGGTGGCCTTGAGCTAATCCCTACTATTTTTCTTTTGATTAAATTTGTCACAAAACCTTTGTTATGTTATAATAGTAATCACATTTATCCCTAGAGACCGATGTTCTTGGACTATGCTTATCAGGTACTTATGCAATCCTTATGGATTTCATATTTTGTAGTTCATTTTGTAGTTTATTTATTATTAACTCATAATATTTTACTAAGGTATTTTTATATTGCTGGGTTTCATGGGTATAGAATTGAATCTTTGAAAGGAGATGGTGATGGAGCGGGGGTGCCATTTTGTGTGGCGGGGGGTGAGTTGGATTTCCTAGGGCTTCTTGAGGATCATGGATGATTTTATGCATATGGGTGGGCAAAAAGTGCTTACAAAGCAACATTTATGCATAGGCCACCTTAATGTTCGATCAATAAACACAGGATTCGACGAACTGGTTAATTATATGTCAATGTACAATTTTCATGTAGTTGCATTAACAGAAACTTGGTTAACCGCACAACATGAATCTAGCGCTTTTGCTATCAATGGTTATTCATTATTAAGAAATGATCGGAGGGGTAGAGGAGGGGGCGTGGGAATCTACATAAAAAAATACTTAAAATTTCAAATAATAGAATTAAATAACACAAATAATGCTTGTGAAATTATTAGTATTAAGTTTGAACACAAAAAGAAACAAATATTTTTTGCCTCAATCTACCGCCCTCCCTCCTCTGATATTAATGACTTTTTTGACTGTTTCGAAGATATTCTAAATTTGTCAGTGCCCTTTTATGATCATGTAATCCTGACGGGGGATTTTAATGTTGATTTACTGCAACCTAGTAACTCTACATTGAAACTTGTCAGTTTACTTCAGTCATTTAACCTTGAACAACATATTTTGGAACCTACTCGTATTAATAGCCAAACTAACACTCTTCTAGGTGGTACTATTACAAATAAAAATTTTTGTCCTATGGTTACGAAGATTTTACCTATTTCAGAATCCTTATCTGATCACTGTTTGCTTTATGGTGTATTTGATTCAACTGTTGATGTAAAGGAGATATTTTTAGAATATAGAAATTATAATGAAATTAATTATAACGAGCTTGAATATGATGCATCTTTTGTACCGTGGCACAATATCTACTACACTAGGGATATTAATGCAAAACTAATGCTGTTTAACTCTTATATGTTGAATTTAATTAATAAACATGCTCCTGTCTGTCGTAAAAGAGTTATTGAAAAGCAATACACACCATGGATTACACCTAATATACAACTTTTAATGAAATTGCGGGACAAAGCATATAGAAGTTATATTAAACATAAAAATGAAACACGCTTGCAATATTATAGAGAATTGCGCAACTATACCAAACACGCGATTGCTAGAGAAAAAATTGCATTTTTTAACACAATGTCTTCGAAAAAGGATAAGGAGTTTTGGGATACTGCTAAAAAACTGAATATAACTTATAATTCTAAACCCGAGATAACATCTCACCTGGCTGACGTAACTAAAATTAATAATTTTTTTTCTAATATTAGTAATGAGGTGGATACATCTTCAAATGAAAAAAATAATTTTTATAAACAAAATAAATATAACAATACTATAAATAATTTTTCAATACCTTTATTAAATGAATCAAGTTTAATTAAAATTATATCCTCCATAAAAACAAATGCAATTGGTGAAGATGCAATATCAATACGCGACATTAAGGTGTGCTTTACTTTTATCAAAAAACCCCTTTTAAACATTATTAATAGCTGCATACTGGAAAATGTTTATCCGGATATATGGAAACTTGCAAATATTATCCCATTACCTAAAAGTTCAAATCCAAGAAATATTAAAGACCTAAGGCCAATCAGCATTTTAGCGGCAACTTCAAAAATATTGGAAAAACATATTATTAATGAATTAACAACTTTTTTAAAATCAATAGATGCAATTCCTGATTGTCAGTCTGGCTTTCGAAAACACTATAGTACAACCACATCTCTTGCAGAATTTGTTAATGACATTAGGTCTAACATGGACAAAAAGGGGATAACATGCGCCGCACTCCTAGATTTCAGTAAGGCATTCGACACCATTAACCACCAGATGCTTTTAGCCAAATTACAATTTTTTGGATTAGCTGAAAATACTATTAATTTTTTCCAATCATATCTTGAGAATCGAGCACATTGTGTTTGCTTAAAAAATAACGATGGTATCAAAATGAAATCTAGCTTTTTGCCTATGACAGCCGGAGTTCCACAGGGATCAATATTGGGGCCACTACTTTTTTCTATCTATGTAGCAGATATGCACAGTGTTCCTATACATTCGAAAATTCAGCAATACGCTGATGACTCCCAGGTTTACCTGTCCTTTTCCATAAGCAATTTTCCTGCATTTCAGCAAATGTTTAATAGAGATATTAATAATATAACTGAATATGCCCAAAATCATAACTTAAAATTAAATGCTAATAAATCAGCACTTATTTTATTTGGTAGCAACAAAACTCAAATTTCTTATTTTTCTGAAAACATTAATATTGAAATAAATAATATTTCTTTACCGCTGGTTACTGAGGCAAAAAATCTAGGAATTTTGCTTGGCAATACTCTTTCATTTGAAATACACATAAAGCAAAAACTTGGAGTGGCATATATGCGATTAAAAAATCTTTATTCTTTAAAAAAATACTTGCCAGCAAAAACAAAATATTTTCTCTGCAACTCGCTTATTCTATCATTTTTTGATTATGGAGACATAATTTATCACAATTCTTTGACATTAAAAACCGTCAAGTCTATGCAAAAACTGCAAAATACATGTATGCGTTTTTCATTCAATGTACCTTTTAGAAATCACATAACTCCATATTTAAACGATAATTCAATTCTATCAATGTCTAATAGGCGTAGATACCATTTTTATTTATTTATTTATAGAGTAGTGAAGAGTGGGGAGCCTCCATATTTAAGAGCACTTTTTAGTGCACGCGAACACCATCATTTTACAAGAAATAGAGATGATTTTATTATTAACTTACACAACTCAGCAAATTTTCAAAAATCCTTCAGCTATGTCGCGGTAGAAATGTGGAACGGCCTACCCAATAACGTGAGAGAATTGTCTTTTAATATGTTTAAGCAATTTATTTTAGCCCTACTTCTGGACGATCAAAAAACATAATTTTATGTCAAAATAATTCAGGTATAAAAGAGAGATTTATAATAGCATAAAGAATAATTATTATAGCTACATGGTTTGAGTTCTTTTTATAATTTAAATAGGTCATATTTTCTTTTGAGTCACTTTGTCTGCCCTCTACACGATAATTATACATTATAATTTTTTACATTCATGTTTTTTCTTCTTTTGTTCCTTGGGATGTCCTTCTCCCCACTGTTGCTCCCCCTTTCTTACGCTCCGCTTCCTTGAAAAGATATATTTTTTTTTTGGTGTTTTAGTTATAGAAACGCTAAATACATGAATGGCAATTATTATTCTTTTTGTACCGATATGTCGATTTATTCTGCATATTGAATCTAAACGTTATATGTAAAATTAGTATAAGTTATTAGGGCTATTTCACACAATCTCGTAGATACTTAGGTAAGCGAGTTTGTGAATCGGTTTCATGTGATCGCGAGGTAGTCCTTTTTGTCTCTGAATTTAATATTGTAACAATATGTAACATTATATTATTTTTTATGAGACAAATAAAAGATTTTTGAATTTGAATTTGAATTTGAATTTGAATTTGAATATGTGATATAATATATCTAAATAAAATAAACTAATTTCTTTTTTCTAAGAATATTTGTTATTTAATTTAAACTTGAACTCAAAACTATAGGTAAACTTTGAATGATAAGTAAATGGAAACGAATCATTTCATAATGTTGTAAAACAATGTATCAATAATGCTGTACTCTGGTATTTTGAAGAGTCTGTTGGACACAGGCACAAAGGCTTCTTCAAGTTTACACATTACTCCACAAGGGTCCAACTTCAGCCTGTCTGGATTTAGGGGCCAGTTAAAACCATTTTCAGTTTTAGCCATAAATAATAATACATCAAGAAATCCTTCTGATATATTTTCGATTACACCTGTAACAATCAGACAATTTAAACCTGAAGAGATAATTTTTGTGTTCCCTGGATACCATTTGTCATCATAAATTAGCGCAATCCATAGAAAAATTAATAACTTTAGTTATTAGATTCTCTCTGGTGCAATCCTGTCATTTTTCTGACACGGTCCTGTTGGTAAATTATTTGTGTTGGGATCAGTTGGACAAGTGCTAGCCTTTTTTCTTGTGGTTACTTCAAACCAAATTTCATAAGCTAATCGGGTCACATATTTCATACTGACTAAAAGGCATTCCCAGTTCACAATCATGACAACTTAGTTAATCTAAACACATCATTCCAATAGTTTTGCTCCAGGTAACCTAATGAGTGAAAAAGGTAAGCATTTGGCTATTTTGCAGAATAATGGCATCATATTTTTCTAGAGAAATCACTGGATAAATTAAAAACATTTACTAACCTGACGGTCCTTCATTGTCCCTATTACTGGTGGAATGGTGAGGGGTAGACTGAATTCGACTACATTAATATCCTCCACAGTAATGATATCAACATAAATATTAGGGCCACTTTTTGAATTAATTTCACAAATGTATCAAAAGAACTAACATCATGGTTATGAGCAACCATTTGATCGGCTAATATCTTAAAGGTAGCACCGATGCCATCTGGTGCAGCTTTACTGTGATCTGATTCTAAGAAATTTTCTCGGATTGTCAGAATAAAAATGAAGTGCTTTGATTTTAGCTTTAAATTTACTCGAAAAATGAACCATAAATTGGCTTTAAAGGAGCAATTACAGAACCTCTGTGATATCTTAGTGAAAGAGAAATTATACAGAAGCCTTCTTTTTCAGTTTTATAATATATCATACCGGTATGTAAGGTTATCTGATCTCTGGATGCGTCGAAGTGTACGGACTGATCTTTTCTGGCCTACTAAATGTGCATTGATGATTTAGAATGTAGTGCATAAAATTGGAAGTTTTTGGTTTAGCAAGGTTAGTGTAGTCAAGACACTAGTTTCTATTTTAATTTTTAATGTTAACTGTCCTGTAATTTATTTTTTGATTTTTATGCTCATTCTTTGCTCTTTAAGAGTTTCCCATTTTGTTAGTGGAAGACCACATTTCGTCTTTGACACAGAACTATATTTTTTTGTACTTGCATAACCGACGTGATTCATGGTTCTCCTCTTGAGTTACAACAAATTGTTGAGTATGACACGGGAATTTTAGCTACCTTGAACCATGCATAAAGATGTCGTTTAAAAATCAGTTCTGTCTTTTATGCCTTTCCTCGTAATGTTATATATATTTTTCTAAATTATTGCTGTACAAATTTTGTGACATGCTTTTTCACTTTTTCATCGATGGAAGTTCAGTTAGTTTTAATACATTTTAGTCATTTGAACCGGTTCCGGTAGGTTATAAGCAATTTTAAAGTTTTTGGTTAGTCGCCAAAATTCGGTTAATTGGATTAGTTTTAACTTCAATATTTTTAATATATTTCGATACGTTTTAGTCCGTTTTGGTGCTTTTAGATACTTTTGATTAGTTCTGGTTAGTAATTCAATCATCTTTCGGTTACATTCAGGGAGTTCCAATTTATTTTAATCATTTGAACCGGTTTCGATACGTTGTAAGCAATTTTAATGTTTTTCGTTAGTTTTGGTTAGTCACCAAAATTCGATTAATTTGGGTTAGTTTTAACTTACTTCAATATTTTTAGTCTATCTCGATACGTTTAGTCTGTTTTAAAGCTTTTAGTTATTTTTAGTTAATTTTGGTTAGTCATTTAATCATCTTTCGGTTGCTTTCAGTTAGTTTCAATTTATTTTAGTTATTTGAACCGGTTCTGATACGTTATAAGCAATTTTATTTTTTTTTGGTTAGTTTTGGTTAGTCACCAAAATTCGGTTAATTTGGGTTAGTTTTAACTTAATTCAATATCTTTAATATATTTCGATACATTTTAGCTCGTTTTGGTGCTTTTGGTTACTTTTGGTTAGTTAGTCGTTCAATGAACTTTCGATAAAGGTCAGTTAGTTTTAATATATTATTATTTTAGTCATTTAAACCGGTTTCGATACGTTGTAAGCAATTTTTATATTTTTGGTTAGATTTGGTTATTCACCGAAATTCAGTTAATTTGGGTTAGTTTTAACTTACTTCAATATTTTTAATCTTTTCGATACGTTTTAGACCGCTTTGGTGCTTTTGGTTAGTTAGTCGTTCAATGTTTAGTGACCTTCGGTAAAATTCAGTTAGTTTTAATATATGTTAGTCATTTGAACCGGTTCCGGTACGATATAAGCAATTTTAATGTTTTTAGTTAGTTTTGGTTAGTATCTAAAATTCGGTTAACTTACTTCAATATTTAGTTACTTTTGGTTAGTCATTCTTCATCTTTCGGTTACTTTCAGTTAATTCCAATTTATTTTAGTCATTTCAACCTGCTCCTGTACATTATAAGCAATTTTAATGTTTTTGATTACTTAGGTTTGGTCACCAAAATTCGGTTAACATGAGTTAGTTTTAGCTTACTTTAATATTTTTTATCGATTTTGATATGTTTTAGCCCGTTTTGGTGCTTTTGGTTAGTTTTGGTTAGTCGTTCAATATACTTTCGGTTAGTTTCAGTAAGTTCCAATTTATTTTAGTCATTTGAACCGATCCCGAAACGTTATAATCAAATTTAAGTTTAAATAAGCAAACTAGCACGATCTCTCACTCGTATGACATCATGTGTGGCAAATGTAGCATGCACTTTTCAAGATTTGAGGCCATATAGTAGGATAACAGAAACATTTTCAATGTTAAAATAAGTGAAAACTGCTTAAGCTGAAGCTAATTTTACTTTTCAGCTGTCGCTCGTATTGGAATATGGTGTTGTTCGTCATTTTAATCCCGTTTTATGTTTAAAGTGGTTTGAGGAGTGTTATGTTATTTAATTACCATCGATATCGATCTCTGCTTATTATGTCTAGCTTTTGGTTTACAACATATTTTGTGTAGAGAACAATCTACTGTTATGAGAATATTTCATAACAGGGTGAAAAACGATACACATTTATTTAAAATGAAAATAAAAATTACATCAATATCAATATTAAAAATTAATTACGCTTTCGGCATTACTCCAATTTTGAAGGCTGAAAATTTAAAAAAAGTAAAAAGCTAATAAGAAAAATTACTCGAATTCGTTAACATTTTAAGCAAAGCTGAGATTCCCATGTTTCCTGCCTTTTGCACATTTGGATTTTATTCGTAATTCTTAATTGACGTTGATTAAATATATCGACACCATGACTATACGGTCAATATAAAATATATGTTTTGATCAGGCAACATGAGAACAATACTATGACTATGACCCATGTATTATTTCATCAGAGTTTGTAGGTTGAAGTCATGTACTTATAAATAATACTAATAAATAAAGTTACTTTAGATGTCAAGGTCTTTCGATGGTGTTATCTTAAATTAACGATAAATCCTATTATAGCTGTTAATGGCTTGCCTACTTTGTATTTATACAGCGTGTTCCGAAAATCTACAAATGACTGATAATATTCTAGATAATTTTGAATCCTTCTACATTCCAAGTGATGTAATCCTTTTTTTATATGTGATAAATATTTTAAGTCTTACGTTACAACTCGATTTAAAAAAACTGCTTTGTAAATATGTGCAACACTACTAATAAGGTAGAAATAAATATTGTGAACTACTAAAAACATTTAAGCTGCCAATTAATTTATCGCCCTGTTCTAAGTTTGAACTTGAACTTGAGAAATATTATGTAAATAGTCATGATTAATTTTAAACAACACGAGCTAACAGCGCAGGTAAATATGAACCTTAAAGTTGTAATGATCAACAGATTTTATTATATAAAAATTCAAGCGGATCAGTCTGACAGTCTTTTGTCTCTCAACTGTTGCGCTCTAACTATTGCTCGCAGCTCACCGGATCGTGTTTCTGGTTGCTCTACCGATATCGTAATATTCAGACCCAACTCAAGAGATGCAGCCAAAGTATAGTTTCTTCGATGATACCCGTCTAGTATTTAAGTCGAATCTGCGACAGCTGTATTAAAATAAGTGTGGTTAGTAATGTTAATTATGTTTGATGTTTTAAGTTAAAAAGTGTTATGTTGTTTAATTAGCATGAATATCGATCTCGGTGTCTGATTTCTAACTTCCTAAGAAAATCTGTCGTACAAAATGAGCTTTTAATATTTTGTGCAGAGAACAATCTGGGAAAAAATCTTCTCTTTTCTTATCCACAATTTGAACGAGGCTCTGTTGCGAATTTTTCATAACGCGGAAAACAACGATACACATTCATTTATAATTAAAATAAAAATTACATCAATTTCAATATTAACCATAAATTGGACTTCCTGCTTTACTTTAATTCTGAATACATAAGGGTAGAAAAATTATATCTTTTAGCAAGGCTCAGATTCTCATGTTTTCTATTTATACATTTAAACTTTATTCGTAATTCTTAATTGACGTTTATTATATACATATCTAAAACGTAACTATACAGTCAATATCGAATATGTTTTGATCAAGTAAAGTGGGAACATTACTATGACGCATGTATTACTTCATCAGAAGTCTTTGTTGAAGTCTTCTACTTATAAATAATACTAATAAATCAAGTTACTTTATATTTTAAGGTCTTCCCACTGTGTTATCTTAAATTTAAGATAAATCATAATTATGATAGTTAGTTGCTTACCTACATTTTGTATTTATACAGCGCGTTCCAAAAGCCTAAAAATGGCCGATAGCACTGAATTCATCCACAATCCAAGTGAATTATTCGTTTTTCTTATTCGCTATGTGCGTTACACGACGCGACATCCGGTGATACAAATGTGGCTAATTTTTTAGATACGGAACACGTCAAGTACATGGGAAACGAGTGAAAATTAAAGAAAAATTGTTGATTTTAGTGCAATATAATTAGTTCTGCAGATAATACGTTGTCATATGAGAATATTTATCGATTCGACTGAAAAAAGGTAAGTTCGATATTCAATTTTGTTTGTATTCAGCATAATACTAAAACTTGGTAGGTTATGAAAGCGTAAATATGAGAATATCATAATAATAACACCTAATGGCATTGTGAAATTGATACGATAAAAAATTTAGAATAATTTATATTTTCAACCTGGAAATTGATAGACAAACTGAAATTAAGTTATTAAATATATTTTTCAGGATTATTAGTGCAATGAACATGACAAAGGTTATGATACTTACTTTTGTTTTCTTGCAGCGTCAATCCACTTTCTTCTTTGAGCTAATTTATGTTTAGCTATTGGAAAACAGTAAAATTAATACTCAGAATTTGTCGAATTATTCGCACAATTTTTGACACAGCATCTAAGATAACCCATTATATCAAATATTTCTATGTATTCCACTTGTATATTTGTCCGGTATGAGAGCTAAATAAAGTTCCACATTTCTCCGACTCGCTCGAACGATCGTTCGTCATCTCCCCCACTACCCTGGCGCACAGAGCGAATATGTGCGTTTTAACTCAATTTAAAAAAAATAATAATATTTAAATGTAACCAATGGTTACATAATACCGCTAATAAGGTAGAAGTAAATATTGTAAACTACTAAAAACACTTAAACTTCTAATTAATTATCACCCTGTCTGATGTCTGAACTTGAACTTGAAAGATATTATGTAAATATTCAAGATAGTACGGCGGTTAGTCAGCGATATTGGAACCAACCTTGCATTTTTGAGTAGAGCATTGAGATTTGGCACAGTGGTAGTTCATGCCCATACCTCACTTTTAAGAAGTGGAACCAAGTTTTCAACCACGGGAGAGCGGCGGTATGGCGGGTTGCATATCTGCCAAAGGCAAATTTGAGAAAATCGTTAAACGAGCACACCTGATCGTTTCTATGGGTGAATATCACTCACAAATATTACGGGAGGTGTTCTGAAACGTAACTGGACCATGTGCCAGTCGCGTGGTGGCAGGTTGCCTACCCTCTAGGCGCAGAAACTAATGAAATCGATTTTGTAGTGCTAAGCTGAAGTATTGCAAGCTTGGGTTCTTAATAAAACTCGCAATTCTTGTTTCAGTACCCTTTTTAATGTCAACAGATACAACTAACAATGACTGACTTCTCGAATGCCGCTTTGCCTTTTCTAATATTGTTTGTTGTCATCCTGAGGGCGGGTTGCGCCTTCTCGCATAACTCTGGCTTATCCTGAAATAAGGTCTATTTGCCATAGAATCAATTGTTATAAAAATTATTTTAATTAAAAAGTTAATTTAGTATAAGCGATAGACATGCAAGGAGGTGCAGTCCGCTCCCAATTTTCTACTATAAGGGAAGTACCCCTTTCTCCCAATTTAGATCAGAAAAACCTTTACCAGCGACTGAGACTTATCACCGCAGACAGGAGCAGATTACAGCAATTAATCAAGACCTGGAGAAAGTTCAAATTTGGGGCGACAGAAATTTGGTCCAGTTCAATGCAGCAAAGACCCAAGCAGCCACGTAACAAAGAGGGCCAGTACTGCGGGCCCTGACATCATTATGGCAGGATCGACCATTTCTTCATTCTCGTCAATCGGACTGCTGAGTGTCTCGGTCACCAGCAATATGTCCTTGCATGACCACGTTGCTAACATCGCAAAATCAGCCTTCCAGATGCTTGATGCGCTATTTCGCAACAAAAAACTGTATACGCCGCAGCAGATGCTCTTGCTTTACAAAGAGCAAATAAGACCGTGCTTAAAATATTGCTCACACATCTGAGGTACCGCACCGAAGCACACCTAAAGCTGCTTGATTCCATTCAGATGCGAGCTGTACGTCTCATCGGGGACCCGGAGTTGACCCGGAATCTGGATAGTCTGGAACACCGCAGACATGTGGCCGAGATGTCCCTGTTATACAGACACTTTAACGGCAGATGTTCCCAGGATTTGGCCCGCCTCATCCCGCCCATGGCAACGCCTGTTAGACAGTCGCAACGGACGGCGGGAGCGCACCAGTTCGTCGTACAACTGTATATACCTAGAACATCGCTTTACAAGATCTCCTTTGTCTGGCGCACTGCATCACTGTGGAACTGACTCCCAGGACACCTGTTTCCCCCTAATTACCACCTACAACTATTTAAGAACCGGGTCAATCAACATCTTCGCACACGCACCGCTCGTCGAGCGCCATAGAATCTCCCTTTAGTGTCTGCCACTGCCATAAAAAAATCGTTTATTTCCTTTCTGACAGATTTAGTATCATGAAAGATTTAAATGTCTTTGTTGAAGAGCAGCAGAATAGAAAGCGAAGTGGGGACGTTATTGACTGGTCTCTGTGTACTGTATAAGAAATTTTAGCAGGGAGATGACCTCGTCGATCCATCACTAGACAAGTCAGCAAAGATAGATGCAGGAATCGCTACCCTGAGTAGGAATCTAAAAGCTTACCAGAAACTAGGGAATATTCCTGGTAATGCCAACGCGGATTCGTTAGATGCGGGCCTTCGCATTGAGCATAATTTAAGAACCAATAACCCAAAATGTCACAAGGACTGCTTCATACCTTGCGAATCAACCAAGCTTGGTAGAACTTAGAGAGATATGCAGATTGGTTGTCAAGAACATATCGAGCCATCCTTAAGTTAGCTACACGGGGAAGTCTCGAAGAGGTGAAATCAGCTAATAACAAGATAGAATGAATTTTCTGTGGCAAGCACGGGCTAAGAGTCAATCTAACTCATAAATTGACTTTCATAGAAACTAGAAATGCGATAGAAGCCGCTGCAACTAAGAAACTAGGCAGTCAAATTTTAATCGCAGTCCCGGGTTGGCAGGGTAGGCTCGGCGTATGGTACCATAACAACTGTGGGACAAAGTATGTGCGAGACTTAAAAACTAACTCAAGTCTAGGCAAGAAATCGGAGCAGTTAGCTAAAGTACGTGACGTTTCACTTGAACAAGTGATCAAGCAAATAAATACTGAAAAGGAATGCAGTGAAGATGCACCTGCATTTCTGTTGGCTGATCTTGCCCGCAGTCATGCTGACGAACTGCTTATGGGAAGAGTAACGGGTTTGTACACTCCAGCGGCTTTAAGGAAATGCTGCTTAATTCTGAGGGCTTCATACGAGGAGCAGAATGCCAGACAAGCGATCTCCCCAATCCGGAACCAGCCATCACCGTCAGTGTGCGGCTGGAAAGTCGGCTCGGAAGGATGGAGGATCCTCTATAGAACTAAGCCTACAGCACAAGAGACTTGTAAATAAACGCCGGTGTCATGTAAATATAAAAATAAATACGCTGGAAAATGCAACTGCGTTAAATCTAAAGTCCTTTGCTATGAGTTTTGTTGTTGCCCATGCTTTAAGTATCTTGATTAATACCAAAAAAAAGTGCCAAAGTCTGATATTTATGACTCCAATTTGTGATGTAGGTAATATATTTAGTATTATGACATTCCGTGATTACATCTAGTACATTGAATAATATTATCCATTAATAACGATATGGAGTTAATGCTAAACGCTTTAAATGATGCTGTTGAACTGTCTGTTTGTAATAAATATGGCTTTTCTTAATCTTTTAGGTTTCTATACACCTTACAACCGAGGTAACCTAAAGGTAACTGTTTTAATATTATTATATTTCTGAGCATACCGATTTAAGAACGTGTATGGGTTCATTGGGACCTGATTTATTCATATTTTGTGTGTGGAAATGGAGTCACTCACCAAAATCCCTAGCTTAACACTACAAAATCGATTGCATTAGTTTCTGCGCCTGAGGGTAGGCAATCTGTCACCACGCGGCTGGTACATACTCCAGTTACGTTCCAGAACATTTCCTGTAATATTTTTGAGTGGTACTCACCCATACAATTGGTCGGATGTGATCGTTTAGCGATTTTCTCAAAATTGTTGCTGGCAGGTGTGCAACCCGCCATACCGCTGCTCCCGTGGTTGCAAACTTGGTTCCACTTCTTAAAAGTGAGATATGGGTATATACTACCACTGTGCCAAATCTCAATGCTCTACTCAAAAATGCAAGGTGGGTTTGACTAACCGCCGTACTATTATAAACAACGCGAACCAACAGCGCAGACAATTATTAACCTTAAAATTGCAATCATCAACAGATTTTGTTACATAAATAGTCAAGCGGATCATCAGTCCGACAGTCTTTTGTCTGTCAACTGTTGCTCTCTAACCATTGCTCGCAGTTCACAGAACCGTGGGTTTGGTTGTTCTACCGATATTGTAATATTAGGACCCAACTCAAGAGATGCAGCTCACAGGAGCATGGCTTCTTGGCTGATCTCCCTTTAAAATATTTAAGTCGCTATATTTCAATATTAATCATAAATTGCGCTTCCGGCTCTACATTAAGTCTGAATGCTGGAGGCTAAAAAAACAGCTAATAGAAAAATTACATGAATTTGGTGATGTTTTTCAGCAAGGCTCAATTCCTCATGTTTTCTTTTTATATATTTCAAATTTATTCGTAATTCTTAATTGATTTTATTACATATATCTAAACCGTAACTATACGGACAATGTCAATATGTTTTGATCAAGTTAAATGAAAACAATACTATGACGCATGTATTATTTCATCAGAAGTTTTTGTTCAAGTATTATAAATGATACTAATAAATAAAGTTACTTTATATTTTATGGTCTTTCGATTGTGTTATCTTAAATTTACGATAAATCCTATGATAGCTAATGGCTTGTTTACTTTTTATAATTATTCAGCGCGTTGTAAAACTCTAAAAATTACCAATAGTATCCTAGAGAGTACTAAATCCATCCACACTGTAAACTATTTGTTTTTCTCATATGTGATAAATATTTTAAGCCCTAGGTTTTAACTCAATTAAAAAAAAACTGATTTTTAAAATATATCCAATAGTTACATAAGACCGCTAATAAGCTAGAAGTAAACATTGTGAACCACTAAAAATCCTTAAAATACTAATTTATTATAACCCTGTCTGATGTCCGAACTTGAACTTGGATGATATCATGTAAACATTCAAGATAAATTATAAACAACGCGAGTGAACAGCGTAGACAACTATGAACCTTAAAGTGGTAATGATTAGCAGATTTTATTATATAAATTGTCAAGCAAACCATCAGATCGACAGACTTTTGCCTCTCACCTATTCCGCGCTAACCATGGCTCGCAGTTCACGCAGGAACATGGTTCCAGTTGTTCTACCGATATCCTAATTCTCAAACCCAACGCAAGAGGTGCAGCTCATAGGAGCGTAGTTTCTTGGGAGATACCCGTCTAAAGTATTCAAGTCGAGCCTACGATAAAACTGTCAACATTCTAAGTCAAGTAAATTTTAAAATTAAATGCAGTGCCGTAAAGTGCTGAGTGAAATTAAGCTAAACTAAGAACACTTAAAAAATTACCTAATTAAGTTTTTTTTATGGCAGTGGCACACACACCAAAGGGATATCCTAGATCCTCTGGCCCTCTACGAGCGGTGTGTGTGCGAAGATGTTGGTTGACACGGTTCGTGAATAGTTGTAGGTTGAAATTCGGAGGAAACAGATGTCCTGGAAGTGAGTTCCACAGTAATGCCGGGGGGGGGGGGGGGGGGGGGTTGACTACTTTAGACCGCTACTTTAGACCCCAAATTGCCTAAAAGTATTTACATATTTAACGTAAATGTCAGGTCAAAATATTAAAACTTATGTATTGTTTGAATTTGCTAGACATGCGTCAAAACATTGAAAACTTGCGAAATTTTCTCGAACTTTTACATGTTTCACTTTAACATCGATTTTCTCATATTACCCGATATCGTTTGGAAAATTGGTATAGCTTTTTGTAGCCGATATATTGAGATAACCTCAGATTGTTTGCAAACTGAAAATAAAAAAAATTACGAATTCGAAATTTTCAAGATTGTTGGGCTCTCCGGTAATAAATTTTTATGTGGTGACGTGTCATATTAACACTAGAAATTGGGAAGAGTTCAAATTCAACTAGCTCACTCTGTATGAAAGAAATTATCTTATATTATTTTTAGTGTAGATTCTCGTTAAGTAGTCGGTTTTTCCATAAATTAGAACCTTCATTTTTTTCTCGAGAATGGTTACAAATTTTCGCACAAAAGTCCTTGCTCTCAACATTTTCGTAACAAAGACTCATTTAGAGACTTTTTCTCCTAAAAATTTCCCATCGAACCATTTTTCGGATTTTTTGAACTAAAGAAAATAATTAATTTTCCGATTCTCGCCAGTTTCAATAGGGTTTCGAACACCGTCAAATGGAACGTGTCCAGAAAGTGTTATTAAAATTATTGAACTTTTTCGACACTGTCGTGTTCCCTCAAACGTCCCAGACTCAAAGTTGTTTAAGAGCAGAATACAATTATTCTAACTAACCCGAATTAGCGTTACATACCGGAGCTTAACTTATGACGGCTCAGTCTCCTTCATTACCCAGGAAAATTAGATGTGCCGAGTAAGTATAATAGTGCATCTCACTCTGCGCATAGCTGAAGTTGGCTCCACTTAAATGAGCCTTACATAGCCTAGCGTTACAAAGCTGAGCGTCATAGCTTAGCTCATCCACTATTCAGTAAAAAGTGCGCTGAAGGCGCCAAAAGAAGGTTTCCCGTCAAACATCAAAGCTGTTTGAGTTATAATTTGCTTCTTCTGACTTTTCTTTACCAGTCACGATATGTGTAATAATTTCTTATATTTCAATAAGTTTAGATATTTAAATATCAACATAAAATAATACAAATGATTCTCAAAAAATATTTTTCATATTTTGCTGTAATTAAATTATGCTACAGCCTAAACTGTATACTAAAAATTATTTCATTTTTGTTCCACTATCAAATAAAAAGCATTATGCGACCAAACAGTTTTCACAAAAAAATATGAGACAATACACATTCCCACATTTGCTAGAATACATATTAATTACAAAGGTGAAAATGTAAGCACAGTCATTATGTGAAATGTCACTAGGGGGCGCTGTAAAAATTAGTCTAACAAAAAATTGCACACATTTCATTCTGTGCACCGAGCCGCTCAACACGACCCAATGGACCAACAAAGTCTGACAAAACGAGATAAAAGTTTACACAACCCCTTTACGGGGTCATAATAATTAATAACTCGGGCGTACGTCAGTATACACGAGACATTAAATCATATAATGTTTATATATGGGACGCTGCGCTAATAGGGCTAGGTGATACAACTGCACTTCTCTAATTTAATTTTTTTTCTTGCATTTCGAACATTTTGCTGTGGCTTATGAATATTTATTAGTCTTTAGACGTATTTGTTTTATTCCCTGGTAGCGTGGCTTTAAATGACCATTCGTTATTTTCTGCTGATTTATGACAGGACGTTAACCTGCGGACAAAAACGATAAGGTCCTTTTTATGCAGGATACATGGACAATATGAAATTCCTACAAATAATAGTAGCTGTATTTAATCATACGTCTTAATCAAAACCGTATTAAATGCACACTCCTACAGTGATATATTTGGCAAATTTAAAGAATGTAATTATCTTAATAAGTGGTATGCATTCATTTATTATCTATAGTAGATGATAGTTAATGACGCATTCGATATCTCCGTGCCTTTTCGTATACTGGTCTATACAGGGTGTTCCTTAACGGTATGCTAAGATTTATGGATGTAATTCCTGGATTCGTTCTAAGAAAAAAACTTCATAATATGAACATTTGTCCTAAACGTCCTAACTTTAAAAAGAGGGTTTTAAAGTATTCAGAAAAAAATCTATTTTGTATAATAACTGTGATAAGCTTTTTATAAGCTTTAATTATTCTTACAATACAATACAAATATATTTCATAAGTTACATTGCAATATTAATCATACCTCAAAACTTAAAATTATTTCTAAATATTTGTTTTAAAAATTCGAATAAATTATAACAGTTTGAGAGTGATCATGCCTAAACTGAAAAATCAATTTGTGTGCACCATGATCATCCTCAGACAACACAATGGCATACGTACATGTTCCTATATATGTGCGTTAATATAGAGATCGGGAAACACAGGAGGAGGACGCCGGAAGGCGGAGGAGATACCCCTTTAATTCAAGGAATTCAAACAATAATTAATTTTAAATGGAAAACAAATTCAAAAATATATCTTTATTCGCCAAAATGAAACATTTCATTGATTTTCTGGCCCTGCATGTGCCCTTCATAATAAGTTTTTTTTATTACGCATGCATCATAATCAACGATTATCGCACGCTGCAACGTGCTTAAAATGATGTTTATGATGCGCCTATTTTTTTAAAGGTTGGTATAGAAACGTTTGATCTTGTCAAATGTGACAGGTTAATATATTCGTCAATATATCCCTTAAGTTTAATATTTAAAACATTTTTGAGATTATGATGCATTCGTAATAAAAAATAGCGTATGATATACGTGTATAAGAGGCTTTTAAAGCCCTTGCGACTTACAAAACACTCCGCTGCGCGTCGTGTTTAGAAATATGTCGCGCGTGCTTTAAAGGCCCTCTTATACACTTATATCATAATATACTATTATAGAGCATGGTAGGTTGTTATATATTTTTGGCATAAAGTACATAATAAACCTGCAGCAAAATGAGTTATTAAATTTAGGAGTGCAAAAATTTTCTTTTATATTAATTCGTGTAGAATAAGTGTGTGATATTATAGGAAAACAATTATTTATTTTTGGCAAATAAATTAAGCATGACAATACATATAAGTTAGGAATATTAAGAACGTTAAGGTCTTGATATAATATTATTGTCGTATATCTACGAGGTTTATGAGACAATATTTTCAAGACACTATTCTGGCACACTGACAAAATTCTTAAATTTACATCATACAATCCACCCCACAATACGATATTGGATCGCAAAATTGACTCAACGAGCGCATCATACAAAATAAGAATAATTTTTTTGTTTACTATGTCTCTAAGTTGGAAAAATTTATAATACATCTTTATGATTTTACTGCTTAAATAAAGTGCATGTTCATTCCATTTTAGATTTTCGTCTGCTATGGTTCCCAAATATTTAGTCTTAGAAACCTTTTTAATTTTAATACATTTGCAGTTTTCTATTTTATTACAAGTTGGTGCATGAATTTTTAAATATTGATCTTTAGGCTGATCTGCACATGATAGGGAGAAAGTCATGAAGTTTGTTTTTTGATAGTTTAAGCTTAATTTACTTAAACCTAGCCACCGGCAAACGGCACCCAGTTCCGACTCCGCCCGGCCATACACGTCGTTCCATCTGTTACCTGAAAACAATAGAGCTGTGTCATCAGCATATGAAACCACATCGCAATTTTGCAATACACTTCCAATTTCGTTTATATAGGCCAGAAAGAGCACAGGACCCAATACAGTCCCCTGCGGCACCCCCGTTGTAATTGTCACGCATTCACTTAAAGTACTATTTATTTTAACTTTTTGTTTTCTGTCAGTTAAATAATGTTTTATTAAAATCAATGGTTCCCCCCGTATACCTAGTTTTTCTAATCTTTTAAAAAGAATTTCATGCTCTACGGTATCGAATGCCTTTGACAAATCCAGGAAGACTGCTAGAGCCTTTTTGTGGTTGGCGTTGTGAGTATAGATATTTTTAATAAGTTCGAATATAGCATCCTCCGTGGATTTATTACTTCGAAATCCGAATTGATTACAATACAGAACCTTATTTTTTTCAAAAAAATTAACAAGTCTCTGTTTGAGACACTTCTCAAACAATTTGGCAAAATTAATTATAACCGATATAGGCCGATAGTTTGCAGGCTGACTTCGATCCTCTGTTTTGAAAATTGGGGTAACTATAGATATTTTCCAATCATCCGGTATCGTGTTTAATACTAAGCATTTATTAAATATTAATAACAAAGGTTTTATAATAGATTTATAATTGTTTTGTATTAAGGTTGTTGTAATACCATCCTCGCCTGGTGAGGACTTCACTTTTAGGGATTTTATATGCAAGTATAACTCATTCTCTGCTACTGGATTTAGGAATATTGAGTTACTCTGTATTTTGGATTTATTGGAAGAATCCGGCAAGTGCAGGTTTTGGTTTATGTTGTTTTGTATTTCTTTGCCCACATTTACAAAAAGTTATTAAAAATATTAGCTACATCCTTTCCGTCTTCAAAATGTTTGTTATTTTTAAATATATGAAACCTTGTAGGTGTAGATTTGCATTTGTTTGAGTCAGTTATATCATTTATAGTTTTCCAAAGTTTTTTAGAACCTTTGAAGCATTCGTTTATTTGGTTTTTATAAAATGCATTTTTAGTTGATTTTATCAGTTTATTTAGAAAATTTCTGTATGTTTTATACTCATTTGCCAAATCTAAAGAGTAGTTTTTTATTAATTGTTTCTTGAGAAAGTCCCTATGATTTATAGAATTGATTATACCTTGCGTAACCCAGGGTTTTCTTTTTCTGTTTTTATTATTAAAATATTTAAAAATAGTACACTGATTTACAATTGATAACAATCTTTTAATAAAAATTTGGTATGCTATTTCAACAGATTTTTCTGTTTCATAAACTTCCTGCCATGACTCACTTTCCAACATTCCAAACAGTTTTTTATAGTCTAATTCTTTCTTCATTTGCGGAATATCTGATTCATATAGTTTTATATTTTTAATGCTTATGCCTATACAATAGTGATCTGTTATTGAAGTATGCACAATAAAAGGTCTAATATTACTTTTTAGATTTTCTAAATCTATCGTTTTAAGGAACAAATGGACTATTATAGTCGAGGAGATTTGACTCTCCCTGGTTGGTTTACTAATACATGAAAAATAGTATATTATTTTATATGGAGGAAAAGTAATACTTTTCATGGCGCGCTCGTGTTTAACAGTCGAACGGAGTGAGGCTGGTAATAGAGAGCAAGTCATGAAAAGTAACTTTTCCTCCAAATAAAATATGCTGTTTTTTCTTCAAATGTCGACAAATTAATGCAAAAAGTCTCTTTTTAATAGTAATAATAATTATTATTAAAGATAAGTGGGTTCGCAAGGCGGCTTAGACCGGTGCGGTGTCGGTGAATAGGCTCAGGTTGTTGCTATAGTAATGTAACATAAAGCTGTCAGTGGACACTGTCAACAATAATTATATTTTTAAATTTGCGTCTTCGATTGCGTTTTAATTCCGTATTGATAAGCAGTTATTGAGTAAGTTCGATTAAATAATAACCAATTTGTTCCTAAATTAGTGATTTTTAGAAATACAGTCACACATTGAGTGATAAATACAAATTTTAGTTTAATAAGTCTTGAGTTGTTGACGCTTATTTTGATGTTTGTTTGTATTGTATCCATGTTGCTATGATAACACTTTTACCTCCGCCGCCGGCGGAAAAGTGAAAAGTAAAGCTCCGGCGGAGGAAAAACTTCACTGCCGCCTACACAGTCGAGTAATGACGGATTTACTGACGTTTGAAGAAAAAATTATTTTTTTTATGACAGTGGCACACATACTAAAGGGAGATCCTATGGCACTCGACGAGCGGTGCGTGCACGAAGATGTTGATTGACACGATTCTTGAATAGGTGTAGGTTATAATTAGCAAGAAACAGATGTCCTGGGAGTTTCACAGTAATGCAGTTTGCCAGACAAAGTAATCCTCGTAAAGTGATGTTCTAGGTTTTTCCAGTTGCGCAACGAACGGGTGCGCTCTTACCGTCTCTCGCGACTGTCTTGTGAAAATATCTGTAAAACAGGTATATCTCGGCCACATGTCTGCGATGTTCCAGACTATCCAGATCTTAGGTCAACTCCTGGTCGCCGTCGATACGCACAGCTCTCTTCTGAATGGACTCCAGCAGCTTTAGGGTGTGCTTAGATGCGGCTCCCCAGACGTGTGAGCAATATTCTAATCACGGTTTCATTTGCGCTTTGTAGAGCAAGAGCAGCTGTTGCGGTGCATACAGTTTTTGGTTGCGAAATATCGCACCAAGCTTCAGCGAGGCTAATTTTGCAATGTTAGCAACGTGATCATGCCAGGACATATTGCTGTTGACCAAGACATCCATTAGTCCGATTAACGAGGATGAAGGATCGGCCGATCCTGCCATAATGATATCAGGGCTCGCTGTATTGCCTTTCTTGGTAAACGTAGTTGCTTGGGTTTTTGCTGCATTGAACTGGACCAAATTCCTGTCGCCCCAGGTTCGATCCTTCTACAGATCTTCATTAATTTTGTTAATCTGCTCCAGTGTGAGGTGACAAGTCTCAGTGGCTGGTAAAGGTTTTTCTGATCTAAATTGGAAGACATGGGTACTGTCATCTGCAAAGCTGCAAACAGGATTATTGGTTTCGATCAGCAAGCCATTAGTATAGACGAGGAATAGAGTTGGTGAAAGTATTGCGCCCTGAGGCAATCCCGCATTAATGGTGAATGTGTCTGAGATATGTACATCAATTGCAATATCCAGATATCGGTTCTTAAGGAAGCTAGCAAGCCAGCTGCAGAGAGACGCTGGCAGTCCGAAGAAAGGCAGTTTGTTGAGCAATCCATCATGCCAAACTCTATCAAATACCTTCGAATTATCCAACGCAGTCGCTCGAGATTCTCCGTAGTTCTCCATTGCCCTACTCCATATATAAGTGACATAGGCCAATATATCTGCTGTCGATCTCTGTTTGTGAAAGCCGTAATGGTTATCGCTAATTATTCTATTAGTCAAGAGATACTTGAGTAGTTGCTGATTGACTACACGTTCTATGACTTTGGAGATTATTGGAAGCAAGGAAATTGAGCGATAGTTTCAGAAAACCACGCGGTTTTCTTGCCTTTTTTGGAACAGGTTGTACTCGAGCGACGCGACGCGACGTGGCAAAAAGATGGGTAAATCCTTTTTCGGTAAGACAAAGAAAAAAATCTGGAAAAAATGAGTGTTAGTTCCTTGGCGCAGTTCTTTAAGACGATGGCAGGTATTCCATCTGGCCCTGATGCCTCGTATCTAGCTCTTTGAGAATTTTACGAATGTCACTGTGGTGAAACTTAACTTCTGTCAAGGTAGTGTTGATGTTACCGTGGAGGCCGTTTTAAGTAGAGTGCGATGAAAGCATTTCGGCGACCATATTTGCTTTTTCCTTAGCTGTAGTTGCGTGGCGCTGCATCCGTCCCTCAAAGGTGGAAGAGACGGTTTTGTAAAGTTATTACTTACTGCCTTTGCTACCGACCAGAAATTCTTGGAGCAACAATTTCTGGTTTTTTATTGTGTTTGTCCTTAGTCTCGTTAATCATATGCTTGCATTCTTTTCTCGATAAAATAAATGCGACTTTTAGCGGTCTGATTTTGCTGCCAGTGCTTGTAGGCTTGTTGTTTGCTACCTACGGCTCTTTCGCATCTTCTGTCGAACCAGAGCTTTCCTTTTGATGGTAACTTGATGGAATTTGGGATGTAAGCTTTCATTCCTAAGGCAATTACTTGCGTAATCTCTTCGCAACAGACGTCGAGCCAAGAAAAATTCCAAGTAGAACTCTCTTAGAGCCTCGCAGTTTGCCCAATTGCAATGCTAGATTTTACGTGGCAATGGTGGATCCTTCTGTGTGAGTTGCAGTTCACGACGAAAAAACTCATCAAGTATTGGTATTGAATTATTACCAGTGTAGCAACTACTATTGTTGCATCAGAAAACTCAGTATCAGAAAGTTTAGGATCGACAATATCGTTAG
This sequence comes from Pissodes strobi, assembly GCA_016904865.1. Classification (NCBI taxonomy): domain Eukaryota; kingdom Metazoa; phylum Arthropoda; class Insecta; order Coleoptera; family Curculionidae; genus Pissodes; species Pissodes strobi. The sequence goes on from MU182164.1 coordinate 487,254, forward strand.
TGTTATTTTGTTACCGAAACTATTAACCTCAACCATCAAAAGCTGCAAAGTAATGATATCTATATTCAAAAAGGTAATCCAGGATAATATTTGTCCATTGTCCCCATTTAACAAAAAAAAAATATATTAAAGTATTAAGGTTAATTGACAAAAGAATATTATTTGTCATTAATTTTGCACATCAGGCTGCAGAGTTAGTCAATCCAAAATCCAAGAAACTGAGCTTAATAAAAGTAAAATTCTTTTAGCCATAAGAAGTATACGTGACGTAGCAACAAGGAGTAAGTTTCAGCAAAAACAATATTGTCTTTGGTTTCAGGCAATCGAAATTAAATATTACCATTGTAGAAACGTTAAATTGTATGGAAAAGTAGACTTGAAAGCCCCTTCCTGATAGAATCGCCATTATTAAAAGTAGCCTCATGTATTTTGATGATGGCAGCTTCTTCACTAGCTACTGAAAAAAGATGAACAGGATTACCAGCGGCAGAGCAGCTGAACTATTCTAACTATATCACAATGAAAACTTATTGAAAAAGTGAAAATATTTAAATTTTCATTTTTATTAGTAATACGGAAGATCGCGATGAAAACAAATATACTGTGGAAGAAGATATAGACAAAGTTAATTGGCATGAAAGATATATTTACGTCCAGGGTATTGATTCTATTCTCCCCCAATGAGAGTGATGAGTTCGATGAAGATGTGCCTCTTGCTGACCTCTTTGAATTTGTGTGTGAACCATTTTTTTCAAGTTCCTTTATTTTTAATAAATATTTTAAATTACTAAAATGGAGTTATATCCACAATACCGACACAGAATTATTGCACTCGACACACAATTCGCTGACCATGTTAGTATCAGATGATTAAAACAGTTATAATCACCTCTTGATGAAACGCGCGTCTAGTGCAATCATTCTGTTTCGGTATGGTGGATAAAACTCCGTTTTAGTGCAAGTTCCAAACCCCAACATAAATATTTTAAAGATATTCATATATTTCCAATATTTATAAAATTTCCTGTAATATTCCCAAAGAATATATTTCACATCTTATTTGTCATAGAAAATCCATGCAAACATAATGGCATAATAACTATACACTAGAAGTGGCTCTACCACTGTTTGTTATGAGGCATTTACATAAATAGAAATTATTGGATCATACATCAAAAGGACCATACACACACTGGTTTCTCCCTGAAAATCAACTACCTCTTTTATCAAGAATTGTGGTTGAGGTAGAACATGGAGCCAGATAGGAAACTGAAAAATATTTTAGGATAAAACAGTTTCAGATGCAAATATTTCATGTTGAATCGTTCCAATTCAATTAGTGGTGAATAATTCCCCTGGACAAAGGAAGAAATATCATTTGTAGGCCTATAATCTATGGGCTATTATAGCCTCTTCTTTTAGAAGTTGTAAACTTCTAAAGCTTCATTTTACTAAAGAACAACACAATTAAGAAAGAGGTAGGTAAAGTGCATCAATGATCAAACAGAGATTTTGGCGTTCACGCATATAGACAACACTGATACGATGGTGTCTCTAGTATACATCATTTAATTCTTAGTATGATGGATGGAAAATATGAGAATGTTATTACAAATAATGGGTCTCATCAAAGTTGCTAGTTGTGTACCCTGACACAAAGATTATCTAAATTATGAAATATCCCCTCTTAATCCTTAGATCCACTTATTTGTGTGTTTGCTACATGCAAGTTATAAATTAAAACTTGGTGAGTGGCAGACTTGAAAGAGCGAAGGGAAAAAAACTGTGAAAAAGGGAAAATTATCCAAGAAGAATTTCTAAAGATAGTGGGTCTTATAGCCGACAAGCCAAACTCCGGCTTCGAAAGCACAAATATTGGCAATATTATGAACAATTTGCTGATATAAAAGTATAATATAGTCTGTCTAGAAAGTATCCGGAAAGAAGAAAATACAAATAAAATTTTTCGGTTTAGAATTACTTGAATTATAAAATTACAACAAATAATTCATCTCATTTAGATATACAACCTCCATTTATATCTAAACGCTTCACGTATAGTGAAGATAGACCCGAAACTAGGTGACCGTCATAATGTTTGGTGATGGTGGTCCAGGTGTAAAACTGACCGAATCAAATATGTGTTACTTTGTGGCATTACTCGTTCCACTTCAATGTTTGTTAGTCCTCATAATGTGTTTTCACTGAGACTCAGATCGGATGAAGCTGCTGCTATGAATGTGTTGCCAATTGTTGTTCTTGCATTCAAGCTTAAATATAGAATAAATTTAGAAGTATGGCATCGTGCATTATACTGCTGAATAGAATATGCCACCCCTCTGGAAACATAAACCGTTTCCTTCCGGAAACCCTTCTATAATGGCACAATACTTTGCCCTGTTATCGGTACCATCAACTATAAAGAGAAGTGTAGTACTGTTGCTGAAATTATCCTCGTAAACGTTCACAAAGTCAGTATCATTGCAAGGATTTTTTAGTCTCAAGGCCGCTAGAGCGTGTTAAATGTTTCCGCAAATCCTACGCGGTCTTTCCAAAACTGGTCTAGGACTCATATCTGTGCGTTTTTTATCATTTTTATTGTCTCTTATACTCAGCTTTGTTCGAGTCCACTCAATTACACTAATTTTATAACGTTCGAATGCCTTTTCTATACAAAGATTCTACCTCTCTTCTTTTTTCTACTTTCGACATTATTACACAAATCTTAAGCCTGCTTACAATCAACAATGTTTGGCAGATAGTGTTGCCATGCTATTTTGACCGTAGCTTACTATCCGGAGAACGTACTTGATGCATTACTTTTGTCTTGGAATGTTACGAAAAAGAAATATATTAAAATTAGGAAAAATATAAAATTCCGTATACTTTCTAGACGGACTATATATCGATTTTACGGCTCTCACTCAGAGGAAGTCCAAATTAAAAAAAAATAATGACATGAAAACATGCAGAGAACGATTTTTTTCTCATGAACAAAATATGGAACGTCTAAATAATATTCTAGTTTGCTTAGACCTCTTAATAGTAGATATTTTAAAAAGAAGTGAAAATAAGGTTGCAGCATTCGGAGATTGTATCAAACAATTTCTGCGCAATAAGGATGCATTTCCATAAACAAATTATTAATCCCGTAGGTTTATTTTCCTCAATTTAGCCAAACATTTGGCTGCCAAGTGTGGTTTTAAAACTCTTTCAAACATTTTACACAACTTATGTGTTTTGATTAATATCTGTTTAAATCCCACATGTGTGTAACGTTTTAAACATATACCACTGCGCCATATATGGTTGGCCCACGTTGCGTACAATTATTTAAGTTATCAATCTCTAGAACTCCCTTCCTGTTCCGATGACGAGTTCTATTTCTAGTAAACATGAATTTTCCAATTAGCTAAATATAATAATAATTGTGTAAAAAAATTATATATTTCATTTACTAACGTTAAACAAAAAACGAGCTTGACAGGTGTGGATTAAAACGTAATTAAATTCTATATTTTCTGGGGTAAAAATGCTGAAACACCATCAGCAAAAAAATTTTCTCAACTGTCTTTTTTAGGATTTTTAAAAGATATATTGACTTGCAAATTTTATTAGAGATAGAGTCAAAGTGCTTGTCAAAAACTAGGAAAGGATCAAAGTGAACCCCAGAAACCTCACTGCCCCGGTATCAGCAGCACTGGTACCTTCAGTGTTTCTTGACGAAAACAACAATTTCTCACTCTTTCTCACATTGAGTTTCAATCGTTTTGCATTAAACCATTGATCCAAACCTGAGACCGCCCCCTCCATCATTTAATCTAGAATAACCGGACTGTCACTTCTGCACAGAGCTGTAGTGTCGTCTGCATACAACACCAGCTTACATCCCACAGATTGATCGATGTCATTAACATAAATTATGAAGAGGAGCGGTCCCAGTATTGACCCTTGAGGTACCCCATGACTAATTATTAGACACTCCTCAGACCAAGCACCATTTACATAGGTTCCTTGAGTACGTCCCATGAGATATTTTGCAGGAGTGCAAGACTTTGATTACACAAGTAGTCCGGCAGCAGAACCCTGATTTTTCCCTGAAGTGCCAATTTTGGGATTAAGTTTTTTTTTACCGATTCTTGTAGATATATATGTTTCCATATCCGGCTGATGACAAGCATGTTGTCATCCTTGGGGAAATCCAGATATAAAGGATGTTCCAAAATATAAGACATAAAAATATGTTCGGTAATTTATTTAGCCTTTGGCCTTAATTTTTGACTGCGTTGATTAATTTGTTATTTGTAGAGGTACTACATGCTTACATAGCATAGCAATAATTATTACCTATAATCTACAGGGTGTCTAAAAAAATATATAAATCTTATAAATTTGCCTATTGATGTTTTTCTTGTTTTTAGAATTTTGTAACTTAAATTAAATTTAAGAATAATTGGTATTGATAACTTTACACCATCAGTGGGATTCGAACCCACGACCTTTGGATTACCGATGGTTGTGTGTTCCAATTTCAATGATTTCGTAAAATAACTTATTAATATAGTTTCAGGTCACATATTACCACCAAATGTAAATGCTGTCTCAATTGGGACAAATCAAATGAAAACCTTTGAGGCTTCATGGCCATCAAGTTTTCATGCTTCTTTGTCCAAACTTACAGTTAACATGTCAGTAGTAAAAAAACATATAACTTTGAATGGTGTCAAGGTGTTTGATACAAACATTATTTATTCCAGAGTAATAGGCTTGTAAGCAAGCTCAATAGAGGTAGATATTGAGCGAGTGCTATCACATGAGTTGTCGCCTGTCACAACATCTAGTCAGGTGAAATGAGGATATGTAAGTCCAAATCTAATACGAAAAAAGCTCTGCGGGTGACAGTTTCTCACAGGACGGTTAACTCAGATACAAACATAATAATTGATGGTTCTGCGCTAATGTGGTGCCTTCACTGGCCTGAAAAATTAAAAGCGTTGTTAGAAGGCATTTAAAACGTGGGAATGTCCACCTTGTATTTGACCGTTCTGCGAATACAGTACCAAAGACTGCACTCGCTCTGCAAGAGGTAAAACTGCAAGCAGGAGTTATCAGATATCTAATCACTTCTACCTCCGCGTAAGATCATACCATAGCCTAAAGAAGAATAGCCGCGACACTCGGCTCGTTTAAGGGGGTACGGAATCAAATTTTCTACCTGAATCTCACTGAAGCGAGGACACTACGCAGTTGGAACTCGATGCTAACCATACGCGCTTACTTGGGCCGGAGTGCAATAAATTTGCATAGGAATTAAAATTGAAAAACATGATGCTAAATATTACGTGTCAGATTGAATACAAAGTTAAACGACTTGAGAGTAAAACATTGATTTTGTTAACCAGTGCCAGGGTCTACATTTTCCAGTTAAATGATAATACGAAACGAATGCAAATGGACTGTATCAACATTGAAAATGTTTCTGTTTTCCTAATATAGGACCTCAAATCGTGAAAAAGTACATGCTACATTTGCCAGATGGCCCCATACATGTGAGAGATCGTGTTAGTTTGTTTATTTAAACTTAAATTTGTTCATAAGGTGAAATTAACCGAAACTTAATTGAACGACTAACCAAAGCCAGCCCAAAGTAACCTTAAGCACCAAAACGGGCTAAAACATATCGAAATATATTAAAAATATTGATGTTAAAACTAATAAAACGTATCGTAACAGGTTACAAAAATTAGAGTAAGTTAAAACTAACCAAAGCGAAACGAATTTAAGCGACTAACCAAAAACATTAAAATTGGTTATAACGTATCGGAACCGGTTGAAATGATTAAAATAAATTAAAACTAACTGAAATTAACCGAAAGTCAATTGAACGACTAGCCAAAACTAACCAAAAGTTACCAAAAGCACCAAAAATGGTTAAAACGTATCGAAAGAGATCAAAAATATTAAGTAAATTGAAACTAACCCAAATTAGCCTAATTTTGGCGACTAACCTAAATTAATTAAAAACATTTAATTTGGTTATAACGTATCGGAACCGGTTCAATGGACTAAAATAAATTAAAACTAACTGAAATTAACCGAAAGTCGATTAACGACTAACCAAAAGCACCAAATCGTAACGTACCAGATTAAAAATATTAAACAAAGTTGAAACTAACCGAAATTAACCGAATTTTGGCGACTAACTTAAATTAATTAAAAACATTTAAATTGGTTATATAGTATCGGAACCGGTTCAAATAACTAAAATAAATTGGACCTAATTGAAAGTAACCAAAATTTGATTGAAAGACTAACCAAAACAAACCAAAAGTAATTCAGTACCAATACGAGCTAAGCGTATCGGAATAGTTTAAAAGTATTGAAGTAAGGAAACTAACCCATATTAATTCAATTTTGGAGACTAACCTAACCACCAAAAGTAATCGAAAGTTGATTGAAGGACCCAATTTTAACGACTAACCAAAACTAACCAAAAACATTAAAATTGGTTATAATGCATCGGAACCAGTTCAAATGACTAAAATAAATTAAAACTAAACGATAGCTTATTGAACTAAACCAAACTATCCAAAACTAATCAAAAGTAACCAAAAGCACCAAAACGGACTAAAATGTATCGGAATAGGTTACACAATTTAAAGAGCCCAAAAATACCAGAAAATTAATAATATGGAAACATTCATAAAATATATATGTATACACATTTTATAGAAATAACATGTTTCTAAATCTTTTATTAGTCTTACAACCATTTCATTATTTAGCCATGTTGATTTTAGTTTGACAATATTTTTGAATTATATTTCAATATAAAAGGTCACAAAAGAGCGGGACATATTTTCCGATTTTCGAATTCTTCTAAAAATTCTAGATATATTTCATGTAGCATGTTGAATAGCATTCCTTACATTTTAAATGCAACTGTTTTGCATCTTAGTTATTTAGTATCTATCTAGAGATATCAATTTTTCGGTTTGGTGGGAAGTATTTTCCAGGTTGTGGTTATGTGGAACATTTCGTTTCACAATAAACATTTCGGATTCTACAATAAAGGTGTAGGTCTCAAAAACATTGTTTTTGCTTGTTGCTTTTCGTAAAAGTCCATCGTTATCCAGATATATCCATTACTTCAGATTTCAACATCACCTTGTACCGTGCGTTCAATTTATCTTGATAACATTTTGATTCGCTGTAACTTTTTTGTTTTTAAAGATATCAAGGTAAATATAATGCAAAATGTAGGGTTGGTAGCCAAGTTTTTTTCTAGGTTACATATAACACGAAACACTAATAATTTTCTGACATTTAAGCCTACTCTATATTTTTTTTAGTAGAACACCCTGTATATTACTAGATTTTTGGACTCTCTAGTGAAATATAAACACATTTCGTGTATAATATCCTATACCTATCTATAGCTGTTTACGAAATACTGACAGTTGAAAGTCAGGCATTTTGACATTTCGACAGGCTTTAAAATCTAAACCGCACGAGATTAAAGAAAACGGTTTGTACATTTCTATCTTAGGTTTTCATAAGCTATCGAATGACAATGACTTTGAATTTAACCGGAAGTTTAAAAGTTCCGGTTAATTTTATCCGCGGGTTAAATTCAATGTTACTGTCATTCGATAGCTCATGAAAACCTAAGATAGGAATATGTAAACCGTTTTCTTTGCTCTCGTGCGGTTTAGATTTTAAAGCCTGTCAAAATGCCCGACTTTCAACTGTTAATATTTCGTAAACACCTAAAGATAGGTATAGGATATTATACACGAAATGTGTTTAGATTTTTCTAGAGAGTCCAAAAATGTAGTAATATACAGGGTGTTCCATTTAAAATAATATAGAGTAGACTTATTTGTAAGAAAATTGTTAGTGTTTTCTTTTATAAAAAACCTGGCTACCAACCCTACATTTCGCTTTTTTGTTTGCCTTGACATCTTTAAAAACAAAAAAGTTACAGCGAATTAAAATGTTATCAAGATAAATTGAACGCACGGTACATGTTGCACCAATTTAGCGCAATTATGCACTTCATGCATAAACTAGTTCATGAACTGTAGCCAGATCATAAATTTACTTTCATTTCACCATCTGGAAAATATTTTTTTCTTCAAACGTCAGTAAATCCGTCATTACTCGACTGTGTAGGCGGCCGTGAAGTTTCGTTTTTCCTCCGCCGGAGCTTTACTTTTCACTTTTCCGCCGGCGGAGGTAAAAGTGTTGTCATAGCAACATAGATCCAATACAAACAGACAACAAAATAAGCGTCAACAACTCAAGATTTATTAAACTACAATTTGTATTTATCACTCAATTTGTGACTGCATTTCTAAAAATCACTAATTTAGGAACAAATTGGTTATTATTTAATCGAACTTACTCAATAACTGCTTATCAATACCGAATTAAAACGCAATCGGAGACAAAATCTTAAAAAAATAATTATTGTTGACAGTGTCCACTGACAGCTTGATGTTACATTATATTCACCGACACCGGTCTAACCAAGGCCACCTACGACCGTGGTCTAAGCCGCCTTGCGAACCCATTTATCTTTAATAATAATTAGATATTATTACTATTAAAAAGAGATGTTTTTGAATTAATTTGTCGACATTTGAAGAAAAAACAGCATATTTTATTTGGAGGAAAAGTTACTTTTCATGGCTTGCTCTCAATTACCAGCCTCACTCCGTTCGGCTGTTAAACACGACCTCGCCATGAAAAGTATCACTTTTCCTCCATATAAAATAATATACTATTTTCTATTGAATTAAATGAAAAAGCTGTTACGAAAAAATATTGTAATTATGTAACTTAAATTATATACTTATATAAGATCTTTCTTAAGCTTAAAAGAGAACAACTAGTTCAATCAAAATTTTCAAAATTATTATTGCAGATCTTCACAAGTTCGTCCAAAACCGTAAACTACTTGTGCAATATAATCTCTCATATAAAAAAAACTTTTGTTGTGTATAGATCTTGTTGATATTTGAAGATTATCGTGGAGCTTTTATTCTATTATAGTTATATTCATTTCAGTTCATTTCAATTTCCATTTAATATATGTGTGTTATAACGTTAAAAAATAAATAATTTTCTACATAAATGAGTTGTTTTATGATCTTAATTTATCAAATTAATATGTAACTCAATTATATTTTTCTTTAGGTAATTGACTTTTCTTTCAAGAATGCTGTACTTACTACACGTAATCAAGTAATCTATACATTCGCCATTCTTAATTTCAATACAAAAGACATTTTTATATATTTCTTTCAGGTGTAATGTTTAAATAAATATCCGGCTCTCTTTATGCAGTTTTTTGGATCGTTAAAAAATTGGTTATTCACTAATCGAAATAAGCAGTATTTTACACACATAGAAAAGATCTCTTGATCTAAAAACAGCGAGGAGTTCAGATCATTCCGCTCCTTACGAATAAATAAATATTTATTTTGAAATACTTTTCCTCGCCACAAGAACATGTGAAATTCAGATATATTTTTTTTATTTGAATCCGCTGAGGTGAAGAAATACTTCTCTCGACATAAAGTAATATTCTTTTGCCAGATATGAAAGTCAATATGCTCTTGGAATCACGTCAATTCCCTCAGTTTGAGAACTCTTTTCTATGTGTGTATAAATCATATATTTTGTAGTGAAAGTGTAAATAAAATAATAGGGGAGAGGAACAATTTTAGTATATAAAGTCCCAAAAAATTTGAGTAAGGCTCACTTCACTAAAGATTGCCGTGTGGTTGACGTCACATTAGATTTATCTATTTCCTCCCCACTTCATAGTTATAAAGTTGGTTCTCGCTTTAAGTTGCCGCGCTTAAGTTTCGCAGCTATATTCTTCTTTAGGCTATGATCATACTAACTGAAACCTGAAGCCAACAACAAGAGACAACTCATAAATCTTATTCGTCAGGGATTTGTAGAAGACCGGGCCTACATTATAAAACATAATGTTCAGCATAAATTAGTTATAACTGGTGAAGAAGGTGAACCATACAAACTCTATAATGGTAAAGTATCTAGACGAAAGGACCTAGAGACGACGCACGAGGAAGCTGATACAATAATTGTAGAACAAGCAATTAGTGTAGCCAAAGCTAATAAACAAGCTGAAATAATAGTTATGTCAGACATTACAGATGTTTTTTGTTACTATTGTATTTCTGTGATTTAACCCAAATTTCAAATCACGTTTTTATGGAGTCAGTAGTTTCTGGCCTTGTGGTAATAGATATAAAAGCGTCGCTCTTAGCTCATCAGGACCAGGACTAAATGTTTTGGCAGCTCATGCAATTAGCGGTTGTGACACCACTGCAATGTATTATGGAATAGGAAAAGCCAAAGTTATTAAAACTCTAAAAAATTACTCTTTGCCTTACATGGGTCAAGAAAATAAAAAAAATTTATTTATTTATTTATTTATTTATTTATCTTTCAACGTATCCAACATTTTATCTAATATTTAAAAAACAAGCTCATAAATATTCAGTTATATAGTTTTACAGATATTCAGTCTCATTCAATGTGCCATTAAAACTAAAAATAAAAATAAATTAGAATAACCTAATCACAGCGTCAGCAGTTTATTTAAAGAGGTTTTAAACTTTTTGATTGATGGACAAATAAATAGGTCCAATTCATTAGATTGATGACATCGCAAGTCAGGCTGCTAAATTTATAACAGCATGGTATGGAAAAGCATCTTATGAATCCACATCCGAGCCCCGTGTACGAGTTTGGGCAGAAAGAACTGCATGCGGGAGGTCACAATTGCCCCTTTTACGCTCGCTTCCGCCAACAAAGGATGCATTCATTGAAAATGTAAAACGGACGCGCTTACAGATTTGTGTATGGCAAAATGCTTTAAAACCCAATCCTCCAAACCTCTACAACCATGGATATTTCAAAGATGCCAACGGTAAGCGTTTGTTACCAATCAACTTACCAGAAAAGTTCGCGGTGGCACCTTCTGATATATTACAACTGATTCGATGCTCCTGTTTAAGTACCAATCCGTGTAGCACCACAAAATGTGGATGTAGAAGTGCTAGATTGCCTTACACAATGTTTTGTATGTGCCACGGGAACGAACATTGTTGCAACGAACTCACCCCCGATGTAGCGGCTAGTGATGATGAGGATGAAAATGAAGCTGTTTCCGATAAAGAAGCTGATTCTGAATTTGATAACGACTGGTAATCCTTTATATCCCACTTACTTTACCCATTTAAAAAATAGCTTAATGTTTTATGATACGCGTGTTTAAAACCATCAATTTGCCTACGGAAGTAATGTGTTTGTTGAAACACCCTGTATAATAGATGATGATTGTATAATGAAGGATGTTTTTGTTGTGTTGCATGCATACCTGTTACCTAAAAAATATACAAAATATAGAAGTACTTTCAAATATTATTAATTTTGGCTTCAGTTTCAATTTACGTGAAAATATATAAGTTTTTTAAAACCCCTGTATAAAAGATGGGCCGTTGTCGAAAACCTACATTATTAATAACATCAAAGCCAAATACTCATCTTTATACGTTAAAAACACCTATAATTTAAAAATAATTATAATTTCACATAATCGATAATGAATCACCCTGTCTCTTAAATTCCCCAAAGATGCCACTTTGTCATCACTCGGATATCAAAAGTAGGATACCTGTAGATGACAAATTCGTTAAAAAAATGAAAACCAAATTTTTGGGTTCACCCCAGTGACTGCCGGACTAAAGCCATAAAATTTTTGTTTTTCAAGAAAGACCTCAAAGGCCTTTGAGAGGTTACAGAAAGTTGCTCCAACATGAAACCCCATCTCAAAGCCCTCAACTATATACTCCAGGAGATCCAATATAGCTCCTGTGGTTGATCTGTTCTTCCTGAAACCAAATTGATTTAGCTTTTTAGAAGCGCCATTTGAGTCGTTGCAATCGCGGCCGTCCTGGGTTAGCTTGCTCCTCAATGCGCACGGGTTATAATGTCACATCGGTTTGCACATTCCGTCCCCACTTGTTTCCGTCCCATTTGCCGAGATCTACCCTCATACCGCCGCCTAAGATGCTCACACATCAAAAACATTTATTAACACACAAAATATACAACTTAGAGTTTTAAATTGAAAAACAGCATGACGTCTCAGAGGGAAAACTATGGAGAAGCTGGCGTGACCCATCGGAGTGTCACGATGTCGCGACTGTGTTTTAAATTGAAGCATGCAGTAAATCGCAAAACAAATCCAATGATTTCGGCAAATTTGCTAGGCTGAATAAATAACTTTATTTTTGGTTTCCAATATTTTCATATTTTGACATGACGTTTAGGTTAAAATAGGGAGATTTATACATTCATTTGCCTGAAATCTCATTAAAAACGATTTGAAGCTAAAAAAATGGGACAGGATTGGAAAATGTGGACAAAATTTGTCAATTCAATCTCACAATGTTGAAGTTTTCACTTCTATTGTGCGGTCTTTAGCACACACATTTTTTATAATTTAATATAAATCTAAAATACTTAAAATGCATTAAAATATATCGAAACATTCATTTAAATAGTGATTAGCAATTGGTCAACATTTTGTAAAGTGATGTTATCCTAAAGCATATGCGTTAAATTATATTATAATACAAATTTTAAAAAGCCATTCTTTTTACAAATTTAAGTTGCTACTTGTATACCCTCACACAAAGATTATTTAATTTATGAAATATCCCCTCTAAATCCTTAAATCCGCTTATTTGTATGTTTGCTACATGTGAGGTGTAAATTAAAAGAACTTAGTGAGTGACAGACTTGAAAGAGCGAAGGGAAAAAAACTGTAAAAAAGGGAAAATTATCCAAGAAGAATTTCTAAAGATAGTGAGTCTTATAGCCGACAAGCCAAACTCTGGCTTCGAAACCACAAATATGGACAATATTATGAATAATTTGCTGATATAAAAGTATAATATATCGATTTTACGGCTTTCACTCAGAGGAAGTCCAAATTCAAAAAATAATGACATGAAAACATGCAGAGAACGATTTTTTTTTCTCGCGATCAAAATAATATTCTAGTTCGCTTAGACCTCTTAATAACAGATATTTTAAAAATAAGTGAAAATAAGTTTGCAGCATTCCGAGATTGTTGCAAACAATTTCTGCGCAATAAGGATGCATTTCCATAAACAAATTATGTATCTCGTAGGTTTATTTTTCCTCAATTTAGCCAAAAATTTGGCTGTTAAGTATCGGTTTAGAACTCTTTTTCAAACATTTTACACAACTTATGTGTTTTGATTAATATTTGTTTAAATCCCACATGTGTGCGACGTTTTAAACATATACCACTGCGCCATATATGGTTGGCCCACGTTGCGTAAAATTATTTATGTTATCGATCTCTATAACTCCCTTCCTGTCCCGACGACGAGTTCTATTTCTGGCAAACATGAATTTTCCAATTAGCTAAATATAATAATAATTGTGTAAAAAAATTATATATTTCACTTACTAACGTTAACCAAAGAACGAGCTTGACAGGTGTGGATTAAACCGTAATTAAATTCAATATTTTCTGGGGTAAAAATGCTGCCATGAAAAATTCAATATGTCACCTGCATGTCCGAAAATTTTAACGTCCATTGCAAAATTTATGGGTCCATTTAATGTCGCCAAAAGCCTTTCACCGTGTGGCGAGCGTAATATCCGTCGAGATGGGGCGTCCCGTAATTAACGTAATTGAGGAATGATGACTAATGACGAAGGAATATATCATTGGCGTTTTGAAACGAAAACCCTGTTTCGCCACGGTCCTCTCTATTATATAATATATAAGACATCACCTTGCAATTTACACGCCGCAGCCGCTGAAAGGGTGGCCCCGATGCCTGAATTAGTGCTGATTGCGTTCTTGTGTTTTTTGCCTAATGGCCCATTATTGGAGAATATTCGCGCAAAAAGGTTTTTACATCCAGTGAATTGCTGAACGCTGCGCATTAAATATTATCGATGCAAAAGTGAAATGCTTAGACTGTATTTTGACGGTTAACTTAAATATGATTGTACTCAGAAATAATGCAACTGAAATACTGCTTTTATTCTAAATAGCAAGTCAAGAAAATGAAATTTAGAAATTACTTAAGATGAACTTTGGAACGAACCAAGCTGCTAAAATATATTAAAAAAAAAAATTGGTTCAAATTAACTCATCATCTATTTTTTTTTAATTTTAATAGGAAAATATTTAGTAGAAGCGACATTAAGCAGTAAACAATATAATACTAAAATAATATTTATCTACGTCCGGGTGTTAAGAAGCTCTCAACTCACTCTTTTTTTTACACTATTAGCTGCACCTATTCGTATTTTCATACTTCATACACATGAGTGGATCTAGATGGGGCCCCCCACTGCGACCTTTGGTCTATTGTGGGTCACAATTGTGGTTTCCCCTAGTCTACTACTTTTCATGAAATCGATTTGCTTTTTGAGGTGAATAGTTTTCAAATCTATCTGTTTCTACCTTTTCTGATCTATAAGAATTTCCAAACACTGTTTGTCTAGTTCTTCCAATTGCAGGACAGTGGCATAAATCATATTTCATGGTTTCGTTGTCCTCCAAGCACAAGTCGCATTCCGTTTCTTCGGCGGCAAGCCTTATCTTGTTCATGTGGCTTCTTAGCCGAGAATGACCAGTATATATGGTAACTACAGCCTGTACTTGCTGTTGGCCAAGTTGAAGAATATCTCTAGTTCTCACTCCTGATGCCAGACTTACTGCCTTTTTTGAATGTGTTAGGCTTGGTAACTTTCTCCATTTGTTTAAAAATTATTGCAGAGAGCTTTTTTAGCTGTGTTGCAAGCTATTCCAAATACTGATTTTAGTCCTATGAAGGCCGTTACGGCTACCTGCTTCGCAAGCGCCTCAGCTATCTCCATGTCTGCATATCCGCTAAGTCCAGATATCCAGATCAGTGTAAGCTTATTTTCTGTATCTAGTTTGCTAGTGAGCAGTTACTGGCAGTTCCATACTACCTTGGATGAACAGCGACTAGTGTCACAAGCTTTCAAAGCCGCTTGACTGTCCGAGAATACTTTGATTGATTTGCCTTTCCAGTTTCTATCGACGAGCCACTGTGCAGTTATATCAATAGCTTGAACTTCAGCCCGGAAAATGATTGCATGTTTGTCCAAGGAACGGTTAATCTCTACATTACCATTTTTATTCCATGAAGCGACTCCTGTACCATCATTGGTCTTGGAGCCGTCAGTGAACCAACTAATCTGTTGAACTCGGATGTTTCGAGTCTCTCGCTCATTCGTTCATCTCTGGGCCCCTATTCTTGAATTTCAGGGAGTAGAACTTGTGTGTGGTTCCCTTAAAAATATAGAACACCCTATTGTTGAAAAAAATATTAGAGGAGGGAACTACTCCCAAGAGAATTTGAAGTTCTCTTACTAGAGATTCAGAGAAATAGGAAACCCAACCTAAAATTGTGTTGTTCTATTTGTTTGTTTTAAGTTTTAAGTAAAGTGAGTTCAAACATTTATTTATATCTAAAATAAATATGAGAAATTTTAATGCAATGCTGTGGAATGACATCATTAATGAGGATGTTGAGGAAGCGATGGCAGAATTGGTTATTGGGAGAGATGTTTTGCCTCAAACGATTGCATTGCAATTATCTAATAGAAAATTTGTGCAATCATTCAGGGCGGATAAAGACCCCTGCTATGACATAATAATTGACATGGTCACCCATTTTTTACCTCAACCCACAAAAACCTCTGCCTCTGCTTCATTGATTAGAACTAAAATGTTGTCGGGAGGCGCACTGAATGAAGGCCTTGTTATATAAAATATAAAATGGCAGTATGTAGAAGACCATTGAATTCTTACAGATTTCGCTTATCTGACTTAATCCGTTACAAAATAAGAGTGACATATTTCGACCATTCCCACGTAATGGGTGTGTAGCAAGTGCCAAATAAAAGAAGTAATTCGTAAGGAACGCCACTGGAGGTTAAATCATTTTTACTCCCCATCTATAGTATTAAATTCTGATCGAGAGTGTGATAGCTTGATATTGTGTTCCACCAATCGCAATCTAACAGAACTATTCCTTGGCTGCCAAGACCTTTTAACCTTCTGCTTTAAAGAGCTATTTATTAAGGGTCTCGCCCCCATACATGAGATTCTAATATGTTTCTAATTGTGTCAGCCGCTGACGCAATATAAATCACTAAACTTTGACCAGAAAAGCAATATAGGCCTGTTTAGACTGACACAAAGCTTAAGAGCGATGCCTCTAATATTTCGGCCTTTTGGTTCGCTCTTGATTAATGACCAACTGTGCAAACAATATTGTTTGTGTAAGCATTTCAAGAGGTCTACACTAATTTGAATTTTGAATTATTAATTATAGCTTTGGCTCTTTTGAATTACATTTATGCTCTACAAATAAGCGAAATTCTTGTCTTTTTCT
>MU182165.1:0-27694 GCA_016904865.1 Pissodes strobi
TGGTATCTTAATTAACCACTTTTAATGAACTGTATTACTATAGGGTAGTGAGAGGAATTGAAACATGTATTTGGATTAATTTACTTTAATAATGCAGGTGTAAATTGCATTTGAATATTATAGATATAAATAAACAGCGTTTTCTATGTTAAATAGAAATCATATATGTACATTGAACAATTCTTAGAATAATTGCAGGCATTCGTTCATTCAAGCATAAAACTAATATTACAAAAGGTTTTTTAAAATTAGAAATATCTACTAAAGTCTTGATTGTTTGATTTAAAAATGAGTTTTCTATCTTTCTTATTTTAATACTTTTCGTTCTCCAACTTAGCAACTTTCACACAGCGTACCTTTACATCTTGACTCTGCTTTACCTGTCTTCAACGGGGAGAGATTTTACTTAGTTATCTTCCAAACTTAATTTTTGTGTTTACGGAAACCATAAATCCAGCTTTCACCTTGCTTACAGAAATTCGACCAGGAATGTCAATCCGCCATCTTATGTTCAATTTTCCAAAGGGGACGCTATCGTTCTGACTAGTGTTTTATCTATGGTTCTGACTTCGAAGAATTGCTTAAAAAGGCCCAAAAGGAGGTCTTTGTCCAACCTTGGACAAAGATAACTGAGGTGCACGAAATATTCTCTAATATTTGTGCATACAAGAAGAGAAATTGGCCCAAAAAAGAATTTGACCTTTGGCCAGAGAACAGCACGTTTTACTGCTATTCGAGCGAACATTTTAACTGAACTGAAATATGATCTTTCTTATGATTTCGGGAGGGACAATAACGCGGGAAAGCTACGTCGATTTTTATCTGAGAGGGGGAAACATCTTCTTTCTTTCTTTGACAGACTATTTTCACAATGCTGATTTGAGACAAAAATATATTGAATTAAAAACGATTAAGAACCATTTCCTTTCCGAGTGAAAGTTGGCTCTATTGTAATCTATTATACAGACAGTGCTGGTGTACAGGATCGAATTAAGGGATCGTCCGTCTAGGGTTGGACTAAGGGGTTTTGAAGAACTGGCATATGCTAATTTAAATGCACAAATTGGGTTGTACCCTGGGTGAATTAAATCTATTTTGTGTTTAATTGCGGCTCTTTCATTCTACATACATACAGGGTGTAAGCACCAAACGATACGGTGAAAAACGATAGTTTCTACACGTGTTAGGGGGTTTTCCCAACAATAACTATATTCTCTATCGATGTGATAGAAGCAGTGAAAATAGCAACCTAAAAAAAGAGGGTGGGGTATTGATAGCAGTCCATCGTCGCGTCGGATACCTTCACATATTATTCAGCCTGCTGTAAATGATGTTGAACAATTCTTGGTCATGGTAAAACCACAAAACTCTATTACATCATTAATAGGAAACGTTTATATACCCCCAGGATCTTCAGCACAGAGGTATGAAAGTTACTGCACATCAATTATTGCCGTACTCTCACAATATGACATGGATAAACTGAAGATATTCCTCTGCGGAGACTACAACTTGCCAAAACGACAACTTAGGTGCACAACCTGCACCGATAGAAGGTGGAACCATATCGGAAGAGGCTTTCCATAACTTTTTCCAATTGAACAATTTTTCTAATATATATGGTAATTATTTGGTCTTAATTTTTTCAAATCACATTAATCACATAGAGTTTTACTTTCTGATTCTCCACTGTTGAAACTGGACAGGCCACATCCTTCTCTAACTGTCGAAATTCCTGAGGGTAATTTCTTTAGGAGAGCTGACTATTTTGTCTTTTGTAAACTGGGATGAAGTTTTCAACTTCACTGACATGGATCTCATTTTGGCGACTTTTTATGACATTCTTTATCAAGCAATTGAAATCTTTGTACCTAAGTGTACTTCTAAAAGACAAAAATTGGATGAACAACCATTTAAAAACTTTGATTTTTGAAAAAAAGCTGCTCACAAGAGTTTTAAAGAAACTTTGTCTGTCATTGATTATCAATGTTTCTCGCATTTGAGTATGTTGCCCATTTGGAGAATACACTCGCCAATAGAAACGAGTAAAACCCGAAGAAGTGCAATTTGGAGTACCCCTCGGAGATGCACTTTCAATTTAAGGTCTCTAAAAATTTGAATGAGACCACTGAACTATTTATCCACAGTCTACACAAAAAGTGGACCAGCAATTGGTGGGTACTCTTATGACATGTCAACTAATTTAGGGAATCTGTGTATAACTCAGACTGAAATGTACGAGTACATTTTAAAATTAAAAAATAATTTAGGAACGGGGTCAGATGAGATACCTGTCTGCCTCTAGAAAAAAAAACTATCTGTATACTTTCTAAAATTTATAACTTTTCTCTAAATCAAGGTGTATTTCCCACCAAATGGAAATCCAGTCATATAACCCCCATTTTTAAAAATGGCGATAGGTCTGATGTGGAAAACTATAGAGCAATATCCAAAATTTCTATTCCATCTAAAGTATTTGAGTGCATTATAGCTGACAAAATTACTCCTTTATTCAAAAATATTATTTCTATTTACCAACATTGTTTCACAAAAGGGCGCTTTTGATATATGAAAAGCACTTGACAGAGGCCTTGGAGAGCCATGCCCAGATGGATGTTGTTTACACTGACTTCTCCAAGGCCTTTGACAGGGTGGATCATGGCATCCTTGTGGCAAAGCTTCAGACCTTAGGAAGTCATTAAAAAATTTTAAACTGGTCCAAAAGTTACCTTTATAAACGCAAACAAGCTGTAAAAATTAAAAATTATTTGTCCTCAGAAATAGAGATTAATTCGGGTGTACCTCAGGGTGGACATCTGTCAACATTATATTTTAATATATTTGTAAATGATACGTATCTATTGAAAATTCACTCTGTCTGACTTATGCTGATGATGGAAAGTTTTATAAGAGGATCAAGTCATTCCAGGACTGCCTTGATTTTCAACTTGATATAAATAACTTTGCACTATGGTGCCAACAAGAGAAGTTAAACGTAAATGTAGCCAAATGTAAAATAATTACATTCTCAAAAATAAAAAATCCAGTGCTCTTTAACTACAGTATCAACAACTGTCAGGTGGCTCGCGAATTTGCTATTAAAGACTTAGGAGTTTGGTTTGATCAAGAATTAACTTTCAATCATCACATAAGTGTGACATCAAATAGAGCGCTGAAACTTTTGAGATTTGTGTACAGGTCACTTAAAGATTTTAACAACATAAATATTCTTAAAAACGTCTATTGTTCAGTTGTCAGGTCTTTGCTGGAGTATGCATGCACTATATGGGCACGCTACTATCAGACCTATGATCAGGAGCTTGAAAGAGTACATAGAAAGTTACTTCGGCTCATAGCATTTAAAATTAATATTCCAAAGAATTAAATTAATTATATAGATTTACAAAGACTATCGAACCTTAATTCACTAAGTAAACCGAATTTTAAATGGGAAAATTGACTCTGCTGAATTGATATCATCTTTTGGGCTGAAAGCAACAAGAAGACTGCGTCATAATGACCTTTTTCTGGTTGATTTTCATAGCACTAATTACGGCTATTTCACCCCTCTTAGTAGAATGGCCAGAGCTGCAAACAAGCTGCCAGACAATATAGATTTATTCTCGATCAGCTATAATAGTCTTGAAATATTTGTTGAATAAATTTTAATCCCATTTTAAGTGTTACGACTTAATTGTGTTACGTTTTATAATCGCTGTAACTTTTGACACTATATTATTATTGCCAATGTTAGTCAAATGCTGTACTCCTGTGAAATGTTCTGTATTTAATTATAAAAACTTGTTTCGTGAATAAATAAACAAATAAACAAACCTGTCAGGAGCAACAGCGTCCTCAATTCTCGCCCTTTTCTTGTCGCTCCCTGCAGACTCTTCCTCCGCTTTTCTTTTGGTAGGATTTCTACTAGTTTCAGGTGAACTTCTCTCTCTCGAAGTGGACGGTTGTGGCTCCGGTTCGACATTTCTAAATATAACACAAGATAGAACACGTCAAATCAAAAGCAGGACGGAATATATATCATTGTACCTTGAGTATTATATAAGTCATTCGAATAATAAACGGTTTATATTCTTTAACGTACCTCGATCTTTGTTCGACTCTCTGCTGGCCTAAGTGGAGGTCGACATCGATCAGATTTCTCCCCGACCGGAAAATATCGATTACTTCGGGTTCAGGCAAATTTCCTTGATCATCAGCCTGGTACAAATGAAAAAACAACATAAAACTAAACGATATGTCTTACTAAGGATTGCCAAATATGTTACGTTTACGGGAGAGGAAAGGCTTTAAAAAAAGAAGTACAGTCCTTGAAAATTTAATGATACATCAGCCGCTAGTATTTAAATTGATATTATTGGCTAAGTGGCGTATATACAACCAAGCTTTGAATAAAACCTAGAATTAGCCATTTCTTGCCTTCCTGTCTAATTATTCTCTAACAAAAATAAACTTAATAATATCAAACAAGCATTGACGTATTGAGTCTGCTAAGACCACCGAATGGAGATCGGTGGCTGAGACCGCATCCTAGCTGTACGTCGAGCCAGCAAAATGCACCGCAGCAAATTACACAACGAAGGAGGTCACTGTGTGTAACAATTATATAATAAGATATCATCATTTTTGTAATACAAATCAAATTGTGAATAAAATCAGTACAGACCCAAAGCTGTTTGACTCAACTACTCCCTCTGAAACCCTTCAAAGGCTATGTCTAGAAAATGCCCTACTACAGTCTACATTAAATTAATCTATCAAGGGCTGCCTAGACATTTTGGTCCTTCGGGCAAGCAAGGCGGTATACAGGGTACCGTCGAAAAGTAGCCAGCCAAGAAAATACAGCGGATCTCCACCGAGACCACAGTAATCTATCAAGCAAGTACAAGGGGCATTCAAAGAAGACTGCTACCGGCCCAAACACAGAAAATACAGCGGAACTCCACTGAGAGCCGAACAATCTACCAATCAAGCATAAGGGGCATTCAAAAGAAGATTGCTCCCCGTCCTATCAAAAGTACAGCGGAATCATACAGATCCGAACAAAAAAGAAACTCCGGCCGTTGCCACTGTCAAGCAACAAGACCTAATAAGGTTATAAGTGAATTGACTAGGGTAACATCAAGAGGGCATCCCCAGAAATAGCCATAAATTCATCATCAAAATCTCCACATTCAAATTGCCACAATCTACCATAACATACAAATACAAACATAACAAAACACGTCACAAGACCCATAGATATTTTCTCTAGCTGTCCACTTAACGCTGGCGGGGAAAATACTATCTAAAGAAATTTTGTAGATATTCCGTCGTCCAGTTAACGCTGGCAGGCATATTTATATATTTCGCCCCCTTCGGGGTTACAGTTTAGGCGCCGGTCTAGACAAGCACAGATTTTGCTTGTTTTCTTGATACCGTCTTGTTTTTGCAGCACCTTGATTTCTTCGGAGAAGTACCTCCGTTGCATATTTATCACTATCTGTTCTAGTGTGTCTTGGAATTCTGGTACTGACAGCTTGTTTGTATTCTTTTCTTTATTTTTGCAAATACTGATAAATCGTCTGAATAGTGGCATCGCTCGAATGAGCTTGTTTAATATTGAGAATCTGGCTACTGTTTCATCCTCTTCTGGATGTTTTATTATTATAGCGTGGCAAGCAATTTTTGTTTCCTCTGGAAGAGTCTTAATGACGATGTTTTTGGTGGCCACGGTTTTTAGCTCTTTTTCTTAAGCCATTCTGGGCCTTGCTACCATAATGTATGGTTTGCTACCTTTGAGGGTTCCATTCCTCGGCGTCAGCTGGGTTTTTTTCAACTCTGATATGATCCCATTTCTCTTTAGGAATGAGACTGTTAATTTAGACGATTCTATTTGCCACAAATGTTTTCCATTTTGTAGGCTCACCTCTTATCCATGACAGTGCAATTATGGAATCTGTCCAAGCATAGACAGCCGTCTGGCTGCATGGCAAAGCTTCTAGTGTTTGTTTCATTATTTTAGTTAATAATAATGCTGAACATAGTTCTAGTCTCAGTAATCATTCATCATTTTAATTGGTGCTACTTTTGACTTGGCCATTGGCAGCGTCATCTGGAAACCTTGATTGTTATCTATTGGTACTTTTATATAGATTACTGCTCCATATGCCTCCTCAGATGCATCACAGAATCCACGTTGCTCTACATTACTGCTTGAGGTTTGCTTTGTCCAACGTGGCATGGAAATGTTTTCTACATTTTTCAAGTCTTCTTCAAATGCTTTTCATTTTGATTGGATTTTTTCCGGAACTTCGTCGTCCCATTTTAATTTCTACAGCCAAAGATCTTGTATTAAGAGTTTCGACTTTATTACTACGCGAGCCACCCCGGTGAATCAAATAGCTTTGATATTTCTGACAGGATTGTCCTTTTGGTTACTTTGGTGGTTGTGGAAACACTTGCTTTGAACCTAAACGTATCATTATGTGGTGCCCAGTGTATCCCAAGTGATTTTCGGATGTTGTCTTCCATTATCTCGAGGTCTTCTTAATTTTTTAGGCTAGTTTCAATTGATTCCGTTATTTCACTGCTGTTACTTGTCCATTTTCGTAGTATAAAACCTCCTGATTTGAACATGTTAATAAATTCTGTTTTGAGATTTTCCGTCCCTCTAATTGTGTCTACGCCTGATAAGTGGTCATCCATGTAAAAGTCTTGCATTGTGACTGCAGCTGCTTTTGGGTATCTAGTCTTTTCATCTTCGGCTAGCCGCTGAATCGTTTTTATTGCTATGGTATGGAGCAGATGTTGTTCCATACGTGACTGATTTAAGGGTATATTCTTCTATTGGACGAGCTGAATCAGTTCTCCATAAAATTCTTTGATATTGTTGGGCTTCAGGATGAATTTTTATTGGCGGTACATTTTTCTCTACGGCTGCTGCTATTGCTATTTTGTGAACTCTATATTGCAGTAGAATGTCTGATAGTTCTGGCTGAAGTCTAGGTCTAGTGTACATAGTTTCATTTAGATTTAATCCATTTGATGTTTTTGATGATGCGTCAAACACCACCCTTAATTTTGTTGTTGTATTTGATTCCTTTATAACTGGCTGATGGGGAATATAGTATTTTGCTATCTTGTCATGACTTTGAACTTCTTCCATACGTCCCAAGGTCTGATATTCTTGCATGAATTGTTTGTATTCTTGGCTTACATTTTATTTTCTAACGAATTGTTTTTCTAGCTGAATTAATCTAGTTGCTTCTCGATTTTTTGATATTCTGGGCCTTCCAGTTCATTGAATGGTATTCTGACGGTGTAGGTGTCATCAACATTTCTGACTGTGTTGCCCTCATAATCTTCTTCACAAAATTGCTCTACTTCTGTAAGCTGTCTTTGTTCTGACACTTCTTCAATTTCCCAGAATTTCGTAAGTTGCTGATCTTCTTCTATTAGACTTGTTAATCCGTGTATCTCAAATTTGTTCCGGCTAGTGTTGTTTATCGCCCCAGACAAGATTATTTCATTTCATTTATTTATCATTTCAATATTACATACATGTTTCAATATTACATACAATTATTACAATACAATTCCTTGCTACAAATATATTGTCACGAGTAGCTTAGGGGGTAGCGCGTTTATTTAAAGAATAACTTCTCAGAGAAGAGCCTCGTCGCGATTAGTACAATGACGGGGTCTCAATGCTTCCTTTATTCTACCACTGGATGTTCTACTCGTGAGGACACGCCTTGTTTAGCGTGCCGGGGGGTAACTGAGGTAGACCGGGACCGCGTTACGTGGGATAAGAAGAGATGATAAAGTAAGCACGTTTAGTTTATAACAATAACAATGTATTAACGATAAAACTTTAACAATAATTATTGGTCAGAAAAAATTAGATTCTGTTATACCAGATTACTACGGTGCGCATGTTTTCTCGATTTGAGGTACTGTTTATAGGTCTTGGTTTACTGTCTTATAATTTATAGTTTTTCTAAAGAGTTGGGTTTTATTTAAGAGCACTAAGAGATTTCACTAAACTTTTTAACTGACTATTTAGACACTTGTCTTTCTCAACACTCTGACAAACTTCTTGTCAAGACTTTACTATGGAGGTTGTGCAACCCCTGGCCCTAGCAGTCGTCAAGTGACTAACCGGTACCAGGTTTGGAAGGAAAGGAATGGAACCGAACGCAGTCGTATGGATAACTTTAGGAGCGGATAGAACCCAGAAGGCAGTCGTCAAGTGACTAACCTTTGGAGCTGGAGGTGAGACTAAAGTCTGCCGAACTGAGGGTTCGGTAGCGTATTTATATAAAACAAAGTGATGATCATTGCATGCATAAGGTTCAAAGTCGCTCCCGTTGATTGCTCGCGTTGTTTATAGTTTGCCTTTAATGTTTATATAACAATCTCCAAGTTCAAGTTCAAACTTGCGACAGGGTGATATTTGTTTAGTAGCTTATGCATTTTAGTAGATTACAATATACATGTTAAATGCAAAACAACTTATTTATCATTTTTTTTACAATCATACAATGAAATTATAATTAATTAAATAATCAAATAATGAAACAGTAAAATTTATATGCAAATTATGCACAATGAGCCCCAGGCGGGCTTGTGTGTGCCCTTTGGTCAATAATTTTCCTCTTATTTTAATCAGTCATATAACACCCAATAAAACAAAGACTGGTAAGTTGACACGTCAAAGCCATTGAAAGATGTTGCCAATGTCAGTATAGCCTCCACTCGCAGTCACAGTGGGGAGTATTCCTATTACACTTTGATGAATGAATAGTCAAACAGTCACGGGCGGGTAAACCCCCAACATTGATAGAGAAGGGCACAAAGATAGACTTATCTATATTAACTGTAAGTAAACTATGATCAAACCACGATTTTGCTTTAGTAAGAGCATTCTCAGCCTTAACAAATGTCAAGTCCCAAGTCTCATCCCTAACAAGGATAGCAGTGTCATCAGCAAAACTAACAACCCGGACCTGATCTATGACATCAAAAATACCATTTACATAAATAGAGAACAGTATTGGTCCAAGCACAGTCCCCTGTGGCACACCAGAATCCACTTCTTCTAAATCACTAAAGGTGGTACCTATTTTGACTTTTTGAGTTCTTTCCATCAAATAAGACTTAAACAACTGCAAGGCAACTCCTCTAATTCCAATTTGTTCCAACCTCTCTAGTAGAATCTGGTGTGCCACAGTATCGAACGCTTTAGACAAATCTAGGAATATTACTAGTGGCTTGAGGCTCGGTTCAAAGCTATTAATTATGAAATTGGTGTCCTCCATAATAGCATTTTCAGTAGACATTTTTTCCTTAAAGCCATACTGGCTTGTAGCAACGAAACATAATCTTTTTTTAAAGCATTTTTCCAGAACCTTTGAGATACTACTGGTTAAGGCAATTGGTCTATAATTGTTTTTATCATTTTATTTCCAGCTTTATGTAGGAGTATTACAACCGATTTTTTTGGGAAGATCCCTGTAGTAAATATAGAATTAACTAAGTATTTTAGTGGAGAGATGAGTTGTGTGTTAAAATATTTTAATATATATATGGGGTAATACCATCCTTACCTGAGGAATTGGTATTTTTTAAAGAATGTATTGCTTCGGCTATATCAAGATCTGTGACCTTCCTAAGAAAAATGGAGCTATCATTTATTTGACCTTTAAACCCTTGATTTGGAGATCCTAGCTCTGTGTTTTGCCCTAGAATGCCATATTCTGTCTTCCTGATTCCTTCTAGTATGATCTCTCCATACTCAGCTCCTAGGATCATGCCAATAGGACCAGGCCAGAATTTCGTTTTTCCATTGTTCAGTTTTAATTTGGAGTGGCCTCGGCTTTGGTAAAACTAAGCATGGGATCTGTAATGCAAAGTTGCTTGTGAACCGAGGTTTGACAACTGCCTCTATCTTCCATTTAATATTTTGAGGTTCTCCTGCTCCAACTCCCGTTATTTCAGCTTGAATCTATGGCCAATAAGGTGGCTACTTGTTCTGTGATAAAGGTACATTGTGATCCAGTATCCACCAAGAGGCGCAGATGCTGATCAGTGCCGTATGCATCTGGCACTCAAACCACTGCTGAGTTCATCTTCGTATAAAGTATGGAGTTTTTCAATATGTTTTTGTTCATAGTAGTTGTGCTCCTGGTATCCGGCTTCTTCAATCTTTCTATGGTTGTCACGTATTTCTTGCCGTAATTGATTTATAGCAGCTACTTTTTCTTGGAAAATGGAGATGTTGATGACGATTTTATGGCTATTTCTGGGGATGCCCTTTTCCTCTTGATGTTACCCTACTAAATTCGGATAACGACACCTTATTAGGTCTTGTTGCTTGACAGTGGCAACGGCCGGAGTTTCTTTTTTGTTCAGATATGTGCGATTCCGCTGTACTTTTGATAGAACGGGGAGCAATCTTCTTCTGATTGCCCCTTATGCTTGATTGATAGATTGTTCGGCTCTCAGTGGAGTTCCGCTGTATTTTCTGTGATTGGGCCGATAGCAATCTTCTTTGAATGCCCCGTGTGCTTGCTTGATAGATTATTAGGATCTCGGTGGAGTTCCGCTGTATTTTCTTGGCTGGTTACTTCTCGACGGTACCCTGTATACCGCCTTGCTTGCTCGAAGGGCCAAAATGTCAGTGTTAAAAAGACAAGGCTGTTAAACTAGTAAACACCTAAAGCCGTCAGACTATATGATTGATCAAAACGATCCAATTTTAAAAAATGCTTATTTGAATATTGGCCAAGAAGGACCGCTTCTTAAAATTTACGACACAATTCCCATTACAACCTGCAGCAATAGTTTAAGCCTGGTTTAAAATTAAGTAAGTCACAATTAGTTAATTTCAAATAAATCTTTTCCAATCATTGCTACATAAATTTAATATAAACTAAAAGAAGCCTGAGAGAATTACGTAGAAGGGACGACCCGGATCGAACTCAAAGTCGAGGCAGGCTTAAAGATACGGCGCAGTCGGAATTACAATAAAATCATTGAAAAATGCATACTTCTCTAATTTTTAATACTATCATCTGTTGAGATTTGCCCACGCCGAACATGCAACAATCCCGGTCGTCGTCGGAGTCACTATCGTTGTCCGACGAATCTGAAAACCAAACACGTTATATTACCGAAAATAAAGATCTTTGTCGCCGTTTAGAAATACAACTTCTTATTGAACTCTCGACAATTGCTGGATGGGTCAATTTATACGCAAAATAATACAATTTGTGGGGCACAATTTATATCCACTTTCTCTTTTCGTAGATAAATAAGGATACTAATAGATACGGTGTAGGACTGGTTTTAAGAACGAACGAACCAGGCTAACACCTACAAGCCGCAAATACCAAAATGGCTGGCTCAAAATGAAGGGGGTCCGCAACAAGCTACGTAAATATTTAATTTGAAACTGTTACTTCCTATAAATGTGACAAAATGGTTAAAATATTTGAAACTATTCTCACATACCCGGATAAAATTTCTTCTGATTCTGGTAGAAGAAATTCTTGAAGTCTTTAGGCAGCTTGTGTAATTCTCTGACGTGTTTGCGACAGATGAATCGTTGAGGCGACATGTTAAAGTCGATATAGTCGTCCACCGGCAATTTATGAGTGTATGGCTCTGTCTGGATGTCTTCGTTTAAAGCATCGGTATCTAAATTACAAATATATACATACAACGCATGTAAATTCGTCCTACTGTTCTACAGTTAGTTCTTTAATTATTACTTATCAAATCTATAGGAAATTATACACATTTTGAGTCTGTATACCAAACGCCCAGAAAAAAAAATCATTTTCATTTATTGCTGCATCTTGGGTGACTAAATAGGCTTAGTCTATAAAAGACCATTCACTAAACGATGAGACGTGAATTTTAAATTTTTGATACATTGAACCAAAAGAAAAGAAAGAACGAAAGAAAACACTCAGACATAATGGCAAGATGATTTAGAGTCAGACAAACTTGTGACCCTAGGAAGTGAGATGGAAAATACTTATCAACAAAAAACAATAAAAAAATTGGAAAAAAAGAAGAAACACAGCTAAATAAATAAAGGACTATGATTTACCATTATTTCTTTTATCTTTCCAACCACACGAACACTCAGGATAGGGATCTTTGTACAATATACTATGAGGTAGTTCTTCAACCATATCTCCTATTATATATCTGTACTGTTCCAAGCTGCGATTCTTTATGGTACTCTGGAAAAATATTGCATATTCTATATTCTTATGAACTAATATTCAGTTTATTTCAATTCACTCTATACTATGACCTTACTTTAAGAAAATTGCTCTCACCTGCGATATTAAGTCTAGACATTCAACGTTCATGGAAGGATACTTTATCAATGGATAGCCAGTATCTAGCTGATACGAGCTCATACTCTGCAAGTACAAAGCCAATAGGGTTTTGTGTGAGTGAAGTAATACCTCATTGCCCACAGCTGAAAGTAGTAGATGAGAAAACCATTCAGTGTCAGAGTGATCTTAATTTTTAAGATTCCAAAAGTCAAGTCGGCTTTTTATTTTACTTACTATTGAACCTGCAATCGATAATCTTGAGTTTCTTACAGCCATGCCTGGCTACATTCAGATAGGGAATGACATTTAAATGCAGCCTCATACACTTTATGATAGAGAGGATTTCTAGGTTTTCATATTTGGCCACTGACATAAAAAAATTACTATCTAGCCAGTCGCATTCATCCAAGATCAGAACCTAAAAATAAAATGGGTACCTATCTCGAGTCTTCAAGTTTCAATATTACCACCAATTTTTATTATTACATTTTTCGGAAAACAATTGGTCTCCCAAACACAATCATGTGTTTATCTTTCACGAAAGTTAATATGTGTGCTGTCATAGATTCTTTTATTACTTATGGAATTTTATGGGAAAAAGGGCTAATACCTACTGCATTGCAAATATGCTAAATTGTACAAAATGAAGACGAATAAGCTACAAGAAATATATCTTAGGATCATACCTTTAAATTCCTCATGGCATTAAAGGAACCCTGGAAAAACAATTTCCCATTCTTCACATACGTTTTCTTCAAGCTAAGCTCCACTAAAGTTTTTGGAAAATTATCTAGGGTTAGCTGAAAATGCATTGACACAGACTAGTAGTATATAATATATATTTACCAGACCTGCTAAGCATTCTATAACACAAGATACTTTCTTACCGATCGCCCATCGAAACGTTGATTCTCCAGGGCCAATACTGTGAGATGTTCCAGACAGTTCCATCCAGTCAAGACATCTTGAGACAACAGTCCGTTATATTTGCTTTCTGCCCTTAGGAATATGTGAGAGGACTTTTCTTGCACTCTATCGCAAACATACTGGACTTTTTTGGTACTGTTCGGCCGATGCCTGGCATCAATGTAACGCCACAGCTTGGGGTCTTCAACTATGTTTTTAAAATACAGACAGGTCCTTAAATAGAAGCATTCGGTTTATTACTTGTATTGTACAGGTTTTTGAAAAACCTTCACAATTACCTGCTCAAATTATACAGAGATGTGGCATCCAAATAAGACAAAATATACATCATGGTACAGTCGGAAAGCTGCAATATTTTGCAGGCTCCTTCTTCCGTTTCCATCTTTTTTGTTCAGTTTGGCTAAAAATCTACCAGATTTATCTATTATAGTGAAAATAAAAATATTTGCAAAAATTTAACAAGAACAAACAAAAACAAACTTGGATCGATTCGAAGTGCCACTGCCTAGAAAATTTAAAGCCGCATCATCTAAAGAGGACATGTCAAAACAATTACATTTGGCAACTCCGGTAGGGTCTATATTTATTATTTGGCCGCATTAAGCCATTTTGGTGAACAAAAAAGCCTCTGAATATTTTAATCTTCTAAATACTGTCTCAACTGTATTTTCTCGAACGGGAAAAGAAACGCTCAGGAGATCATCACTTTGAGTCTAACCCTAATACCTCAGGACCAGGAGTATAATGATGCCGAATTTAGATTTTGCTACCAGGTAGAAGTGACATTTTAATATCGTAATACCACGTATTTGAAATACTACAAAATTGGTTATATAAACCGTTTTAATTCAAAATTTATATATTTTTCTCTCAATGTTTAGGTTGTCCTTTTAACTTGACATAATATTCAAGCCCATATTTTTTCATATATAAAACACTTCCATTTTAGAAGAACGGTAATAGATGATAAAACAAAGTATTGACAAGTTTCAGGTTTACGCAAGCGTTTAATGCAATGCAATATAATTGGTGGCCACAATATGATTTAGAGCCAGTCAACGTCGAGGTTACTCCCTAATCGTGCTGACAAATTGCCTTGCAGCAGAGACATTAAACAAACAAGAAAAGTTATATCCCAAGTTTCAGCATTACGCAAGAGTTTAATACAATATAATTGGTGGCCACGATATGGTTTAGAGCCAGTCAACGTCGAAGTTACTCCCTAATCGTGCTGGCATATCGCCTTGCAGCAGTGACCTAAAACAAACAAGAAAATTTATATCCCAAGTATTGACAAGTTTCAGGGTTACGCAAGAGTTTAATGTCATATAATTGGTGGCCACGATATGGTTTAGAGCCAGTCAACGTCGGGGTAACTCCCTAATCGTGCTGGCAAATCGCCTTGCAGCAGTGCCATAAAACAAACAAGTAAGAGAGAAAGAAGAACCATAAACAGATAATATTTTCTCTCGGTTTCCATATTTTATGCTAAATCACAATATAATTTATTTTCACTAACAGGCTCTATGCAAGGCTGCCACATTTTAAGTTTCTCGTGAACTTGGACAATTTGACAGAGTGCAAATGAACTACTGACAGTGAAACTAATGTCATTGTGCGAACATGAAGACCTAACCAAATATTTTGTTTACGTTGATACAAAAACCCAAAGTTTTTAATTATTCTGAAATGGCTTTAACTTTACCAAAATGCTATATATGCTTAGAACAGAGTGATTTATTAATTCCAGTAAATGCAGCGAGTAAAGATAAATTACCTGTCCTTCAGAAACTTCGAATAGTGGCTCCTTTCCAGGTAACATCTTGTATTATTCTACAACTAACCACCAACATATTCACTGCATGACAATTTAATAAAAACCTGGTTTTAGAATTGGTTGGAATGCTATTCAATATGTAATATTTGTAATGACTTATTGGCAACTTCCTACCAATTTATTGTTTTATGTGGTAAATATGAATCGGATAGGCAACGACTCATCCAAAAAGAAAAGGAATTAAATATTTCAATCAGTAATATCAACACAAATCGTCCAGCTATGACAGTAAATGCAGTACAAAAACAAATCGAAATAATTACATTTAAAATAGAGCCAGAAATTGAAGATTCGCAAAGAATTAATAATAATATTAAAACTGACAATGACTTTGAGAACGATTACAATTTCACCAGTGAGGATTTTAACCACAAATATGAAAAATGCGTCAAATGTAATAAAATGCTTCCAAACAATTACGAGCTTGGCATCCATCTGAGCGTTGCTCATGGTTTTAAATGTAAAATATGTGCAAAGGACTTCAGAACTAGAGGTTCCTTAGGACAGCATAATCATCTAGAACATCCAAAGAAAATATCATGTGAGGTAGAGTTTATAAGTAACCATTTACTAGTTTTACTGGTGCAGCAAAAAAAAAATATATTTTTTATTCTAGGCATGTGGCCAAAACTTCTCAAAACCGAAAACCTTGATAGAGCACTGCACTGCCCAACACTCTTTAAAAAGCAGCGAAGTAAAGCCTTACATGTGTGACATCTGCCAAAGAAGGTTTGCAGGTTGGACCAGCTTAACCCGGCACACACAATACCACAAGGAAACAAGAAATTATACTTGCAAAGTGTGTGGAAAGTGCTTTGTGACCAAAAAGGATGTGGATATGCATGAGTTGATACATGGCAATGAGAGGAAGTTTGGGTAAGTTTCAAATACCTATAATCAGGAAACACGTTAGGTGGTTAATTGTAATAAATTCCATGGTATCTAAGTGGTTATTCACCTGTATGTGCCAAAGGAAAATAATTTGGTGGTATATACTAATTATTTTTGTTTAACAGAATTTATATGAAACTTAAAATGATTCATTTTCAGCTGTAAAACATGCGGTAAATGCTTCAACACACTGCCGAACCTCCGTACTCACATAAAATGCGTTCACTCAGATCCAAACAAGCGCAAGTACGAGTGCTACCTCTGTTCCAAGCGTTTCAGCATTAAGGCCAGCATGGAGGAACATATCAAGAGACATATAGGCTTTAAAGAGCACATGTGCTTGATCTGTGGCGCGACCTTTATTGCTAAATACGATCTGAAACGACACACATTCTTTCATACCAAAGACCGACCTTACAAGTGCGATCTTTGCGAGAATAAGAGCTATAGGGATGGAAGAGGTTTAAAACATCATATCGAGAAATGCCATAGTATGATTAGCCGGCAGTGAAATAAAAGAATGTTGTACTATTTGCGAGTTTTCCTCTCGTTTTCAGTTAAATCTGGTGTTCTTGTTCCATTGATTTAATATTGCGTTGAAAATAAACAACTTGTAGGTAAGGTATGCTTTTAGAACATCAGCACTAAAACTATAATAAATATTTATATATAATTTCACATTAAATGCAAACAAGAAAAAAAAAATTAGTTTACCAACACCAACTGCAGATCTGAGAGTCCAAAATTGTTGCTTGCTCTATTGTCATAGAAATAATATATTATTGTCCAATAATGTCAGTCAACGATACAATGATCAAATCTTTGACAAGGGAAGGGAGTCAAATCTTAGAGAAGCGTCTAGGTACAGACCCCAGCCGTTTTATTTAAAGCTTCAAACCCCGTGTTATGCAATCAGCATCACCTTTTTGATTAAATGCATATTTCACTACGTTCTAGCAAAGTTTCTGCAAGGCCTCGGTAGTGTGGAGGGTAGCGTTCTTGCGTCTGATCCCGGCGATGCGGGTTAGATTCCCGTCGGTCACGACAGATATTTTTTTAATTGTTTTTTTTTTTGTTAATTTACCTTTTTATCTTAATTTAGGGTTAGTTTTGGTTAGTTTTTGTTGATTGAGCCTCCGTAGCGAGCGGAGGGCCATGCAAAACCATAATAGTATTTTTGGTTAGTTCTTGTTGATTGCGCCCCCGTAGCGAGCGAAGAGCCGTGCAAAACCATAATAATACCCCGGGATAGGGTTTGAAGCTTTAAATAAAACGGCCGGGGTCTGTACCTAGACTCTTGTAAATCTTAGACAAGGAAAGAAGAGGACAGATAACATGGGAAACCTGTTACCAGCTGCCACAAAAATTACTGGGTAACTTCAATAAACTAATTGAAAATATAAGTAATACATAATAATTAATATGTTAAAGTAATTTTTAGTCGTAAAATAATATAGCCATTTTATAGGTAGAGTATTATTAAAAATATATTTCCTACACTTCTGTTAAATGACTCTCCTTGAAGAAGATATATGGATTTATCGATTATTTGATGACTGAAAATATCCAAGATCGGGTATCAAATTACTCTCGATAATTAAATAAACATCCCTATCATGATATACTCAGAGGTAACACAATGTGTACATTATGCATTATTATTAAAACAAGAAATATGCAAATAAACTACAAGGTCAGCAGACAATAATTACCTGTGAAATGAAATTCTAGGCTCCTTCATTTCACTTGGACTCTTGCAACCATATGTCGAACAATTTACCATTATTAATCTTAGTTTTTATCTATCTTTGTTCAAAAACTCACAAAATAACTGCAAAATAGCACCGCCACAACAATAGATGTGTTTGCCACATAAATAATGGCCGCCGCTCTGAAAACGCTTGAATTTCAGTACATTGGCTTAATGTCATGCGCGGTATCCTTACTCTTACCTAATCTAAGGATCAAATTATTATTCTTCTTAATTGCGGACTTCCACTGTTTTATTTATTCAGGCAAAAACTGTATTTATTCCCTTCATTTATTGAATAAATTTCAAGAACTTTATCGCCTCGTAAGAATTATTTCAAATGCAGGCAAAAAAAAAGAGGAGACGTAATTGCCAAAGATACGTTGTCAATTGGCACCATAACATGGCGGTCTGACATGGCCAAAGTTAAAAAAGATCTTTCAGTATGTAAAAACGGGTTACTTTCGTCGAAGTCATACTAATAAAATTATTGCAGTTAACAGAACTGAAATTAAATTTAAAAGGCATTCGACAAATGAGTCCATCATTCCTATCTGTGATATGCAATTCTAGATGCTCCTTTATCACTACAAGTTTCACACCCATAAGAGGCGCGTTTAAAGATCTTTTACACAAATAGTGCACTATGTAAAAATCGACCTCTCCTATTGGTCGATCCATCTCGTATTACGATATGTCTGCGTGATGCAATCGATTTCTATCAAGAGCTCTCGTGGTGTAGAGGTTTATACAGCTGGGTCTCACCTGGACGGCCTAGGTTCGAACCCCGTTGCTATTTTTTATTTTTTTTTTAAGATTATGTTTCTAAACATTTTTTTTCTTGATTTTGGGTATGTCTTGGGTTAGTTTGGATTAGCACCTGGTTAGTTTCCTTTTCTTGAGCCCCCGTAGCGAGCGAAGCGAGCGGAGGGCCATGCGGATCGACCAATAGGAAAGGCCGATTTTTATATAGTGCACTATTTGTGTAAAGGATCTTATAATGCATAAGAGGCACAGAAAACCACTTATCTCGTGAAAATTGCACTTCTCGTTTTTTAACTTTTAGAACACAAGGCAACTAGCGGATAAGTCGCGCCAGTCGAAAACGATTCCGACGGCAATTGTGCCAGAATTATAATATTTCACTTCACGCATGGCTCTCCGCTCGCTTCGCTCGGTCCGGTGCGTAACCAACCAAAACTAACTCAAATTACCTGTGCCATTGGTGATTCCCGACTTTTACGTAAATATAAGCAAATGAATTGCACGACTGAGTTCCTATGAAAGGGGGCTTCGCACACTATAGGTATAACCACTTTCTGTCAGAGACTCCAAATCCCCGCCGGATAAACCCCCGACCGCCCACAGGCCACGCTACCGCGAACGGAAATAACCCTGGAGTCCTAGTAGAAATCACCCTCCAATACCCGACCCACCCCTTACACTATCCAGCAGGCACGACTCTCCGGACTTCCTCCGCAGGATTGAAACACGTTTTCTAAGCAAAATGGCTTCCACTACCCGTGCCGAATTCTGTAATCCGTTTCCAACGTGCTCATCCTACGACGGTAGGACCGGAAGTGTATGTAGCAACATATGTCTGTTTCCTTTTGTTAAGGTTATGTTGCTTTCTATGAATTTATTGTTTTTTCAATTTTAGGCATGCCATGGGTTAGTTTTGGGTGTTTGTTGGTTGCGTCCCCATAGCAAGCGGAGGGCCATGCAAAGCCAATAACCTCTATTCTTGTTTTGACATTAAGCATGTCCGCAGCTTTTGCGAAAAGTTAGTCCATGGCCTAGACTCTTGCTTGCAAAAAAGACGATTTTGTCACATCCCCCTCTCGTTGCTTCTTTAGGGTTGCCAACTGCGTTCAGGTCTAGTTACACAAATGGGCTTGGCTACACGCATGCGTATTAGCTTAACTTAAGTTATTGTCGATTCAAATAGACTTGTCAACATAGCCAAGTGTCAATGATTCTCGGCTGCTTCTCAGTCACATTGTCTGTGACCTTATTCTTTATTTCTTATGAAATATAGTCCAAATAACGGATGCCTTAATCCATCTCACTGACAGCGCCGTGATAAATCCACTTATAACGCATGCTCGAAGCTCCTAGCTTGGGTGAGTAGACGTTTCCGTGACGCCGGTCATAGGGCTTCAGAGTTGCGCACGCATTATTTCTATATGGTCCAGCGAATTGCTTACAGGAGGTCTCGTAGCTCAGTGGTTGGATGCTCTGTTTGTGATACGACGGCCCGTGTTCGATTCCCGTTGATGTTTTTTTTTTTTTATTTTTTTCAAAGTTATACAAGGCAACTATGAAGCCCTGTAACACGGTCCCCGCAAGGTCTGGTACCTAGAACTCACGTCTACCTATAGCAAATTTTCGACCTTCAGACCTGAGCATTTGACAGCAGCCCGAAGGCGTGGCCTCCACCGATCTCCATATAAGATCGATGGTGGCCTCTCGCTCCCTTCGGGGCCGCAACCAAACATATCTAACCCAAGGCAATGTCCAAAATCAAGAAAAAAGAACTTTGAAAAATATGTGAACTTGCACGTACGCATGAGTGAATGCTCAAAATTGCGGTAGGTAGACGCTAATGTACGTAGACCACAGCGAACCTTTGTGTGCCTAGACTTAGACGCCAGTTATCAGTACGAATACCAACACCAACCGTCTTTGCAGAACAAAAAGAGACATCCTACTAACAAGAAGACATGGTCTCCCAAACGCAGTAATCGTTTCGTAAAAAACAAACTTTTGTTTCATGTGTTATTACAGTTTCTTTACACATACGGTACTAGATTATATCACAGATAGTGATAAAAGCGTTAGGTTCAGTAGTGGAGGAAATAGCTATTATATTTCCATTACACTGACATTTCAAATACGTTCTTTGAAATACGGGGTAGGTTGCCACATATTGCAGTATTATATTATAGCATTGTTTATATAAAGGATAATATAAACAATGATAATACATATACAATATACATGGGAATCATCGACCAAACGGACCAACCTTGGTCGATGATTATGTGTTGTGGCACGGTCGATGATTAAATGGGGAATGAAAAGTCACATCTTTCACCCAGAATGAATAGTGTTATCACATATTAAAGTAAAATTGACTCCACTAGGAACATTTTAAAAGATGTTTTGTGGAAATATGTCCAATAATTCCTCATATTACAATCCATAACGATCCATTATATCGATCCACTCTCCACTGTATACTGGGCTTTACCGTTTCCCGTATTACCGAAAGCCACAGAGTGTTGGGGTTGGGTGGCGTTCGGTAAGCAATAAGCATCTCTTCCCTAGAATTACTTTAACAAATTTGACAACCTCGTGATCTTTATATTTAAATGCCAAAGTAAATCACGTGCCTCTAAAAATATCAAAGCAAATCTACCCACCCTCTTATCTTATCCTTATTGAAGTAAGTTCCCGCTTTAGCCAGACGTCCATTTTGTGCATGTTTAACGTAACGTAAAATTCCGAAGTTTTTTAGTTTCTTAATTTTTATACAAGTGGCAAATAATAAGTGAGAAGGTAAGTCCATTAGGAATGTAGCGAATTTGATATTTCGTAAGTGTTCTAATATTTAAATATTTCCTAATTTCCTCGATTGATGATTTACAGCAACATCTGTATACAGTGCCTTTATATTATAGTAGTAATAACTCAAGTTTCGCAGGGTGTATTTAGTAGTTGCCTCAGTTGCCTGTCCCTCATGTTAGTTATTATATATTTATTATTATTAATATAATGCTGCAAGGATGTTACAAAATCCAGATTTTTGAAAAAAATCGGGGGTCTTGTAGTGTAGATAGGTAGGTATCTCCAATTTTGTAAAAAGAGGGTATTTTAAAGAGTACTTTAAGCCAAAAAATGTTTGGATGTACCACATTTTAGCCGAAAAAATGCCTTCAAACTTTGGATTAGTTTGCAACACCACTTCACAATAGCACTAGAAATATAGGTAACATTGACGTTATAAAGGAAAATTGTAACGTCAATGATAGGTAATAATACACAAGTGAATCAATCCAGGGGTGAAAATAATAAACTAGGAAATTTTTTGAATAGATTCAGAGGTCCCTCTTTTGTTCCGGCTCTAAGTCAAAGTAACTGTTCGTCCAATTAAATAAAATAATAGTAAAATTACTTTTTAAATATCCCTCCTTACTGGTTACAGAGTGATAGTTGTCACAATAGCCTAGTGTTGCCAACTGTTAAAAATAAAATAATGCGCCTCCTGGATGAAAATTATGCGTTGTTAACCCCCCTTTTTAGTGGAAATCTGTTTCTTGCAGGGGGAGATACCTTTATGCCGTCATGAGACCAAAAAATCGATATATTGTTTGTCAGTTAACAATACTTAGATATACGTGTTATATGGCAATAAACTCCTATTTTACGATACGCCTGTGACAAACGTTAAAAGTTTTCTCAAAAAAAATTAAAATTTGTTAAAAATGCATTCTAGAAGTATGCAACCAACAAAACCCAATAACTTGAATTTTCGATAGCGGTAGAGATGTGCGATAATTATCGATGTCTGGCAATTATCGATATTTGCCTTCCCTGTTGTGAAGTTTTTACCGTCGATGTCATGGGTTTTTAATTATCAATATTTAAACTTTTAATTAAAATAATGAAAGAAGATTACACATTTTATGGGAATTATCAGTTTATTTTTGTTAAATCGATTATATTCTTTTAAAGAAGAATATATTTATTTTTTATTGCGTCTAGGATTCACTTTTTAGGAGCGCTATAGAGAGGGAGATAGCACGATACCCGATCAAGTGCCAGAAAGAAATGGAGCAAACCTCGTGCGCTCTACGTTGTCGATTCATTCCGTTTGATGCAGTAGCGATCTCATAGAGGGCGTAGAGCTGAACAGAAAGAGAATGCTTTTGCTTTGGACAATATTTATCTGTTTTTTTGTTATTTTATGACGGAATAGCTGTGCCCTTGGGGCAATTTGCCCGCTTATTAGGAACGTCATTAAGAATTTTACGTTTAAAATAAAACAACTCGGTTTTAAATAGAATTTTATTAATGTTAAAATTAACTTAATTTATTATAAATAAGTACATAATTTAATAAACCTATTAATACCTATATAAATTTAAAATACTACTTTACATTAATAGTAAGTTGCCAAGAAGTTTCTTGGAATGGAGTGACTAGATTTTTTGGGAATACGTCTGCCTCGGACGCCGCTGACGTTATTTCGATTCCTGCAACAAATAAATCAGTTCAAATTGTTATAATATAAATTTAGTACTGCGTCCAATGTTGTTTTTGGTAGGAAAATTTCCCTAGATTTAGGGAATACCGAAAATGTTTTGTAGCCGCAATTGAATGGAAATTGATTACTTTACGAATTAAACTGATTATATTTGTATAAGCGTCATTTAGAGAATTTTCCATATTTATTTTTTTTTACAATCTGGTTGGTTGGTAGTGTTTGTTCGTTTGTTGGAAATGGTTTCCTAACCTCACTAATCTACTGACCTGCATAGGATAAAGGAAGGTCTCGACGGAGTCCTCGCCTACGGAGTTTCTCACGATACACGTGTAAACTCCCATATCGTCCCAGGATATCGACCTGATTCTCAGTTC
This sequence comes from Pissodes strobi, assembly GCA_016904865.1. Classification (NCBI taxonomy): domain Eukaryota; kingdom Metazoa; phylum Arthropoda; class Insecta; order Coleoptera; family Curculionidae; genus Pissodes; species Pissodes strobi. The sequence continues at coordinate 23,405 of MU182165.1, forward strand.
GCCGTCCTGCATAATTGTGAACATGTCGTCGTTCGTCACTTGCTTATTGTTCGGGTCGATCCACATGAGGTCAGGTTTGGGATTTCCGACGGATTTGCATGGCAGGATGACTTCGGATCCTGGAAAAGAATAAGGGACGGTTATATTCATGCGTTGGACCGGATGCGATACATATCATTCGTAATGAATCCCGTACTACTCACCAATGACATCCATGTAAGCGGGAGCCCAGAAAGTGACACGTGGATGGTGATGCGCGCCGACAATCTTGCTGGCGATTAGCTGCGTAAAGTTCATTTCGCGGCCGCGCGCATTCGGCACGACCAGAGCCGACAGCTTCTTATCGACGGCCGAACCGGCCTCGGCCACGCAGAAGTAGTCGTCCTCGTGACGTGGCAGCACGTAGTTGATGACGAGACGAGAGGCGACCTTGGCCAGGCCCGGGGATCGGTTGACGATGTAGTTGTCTTCGAAGCTTTCGTTCTGAAAAAAGAAAACGCGATAATTAATTAATACCGATATCCGTAGATCTGACACAAAGGTAGCGAAATGTTGCCCTAAAGAAGTTTATTTCCGGACGTGTGCCACTATAGGTCAAGTAAAATAAGTCTATACTCATTTCTTATTGGCTTGTTTATCAAAAAAAAAAAAATTAGACATTAGTTCCGTGACTCTCAAAAAAAAGTCTGGACGAGCAAAATCTGGTGATCTAGCAGGCCTCTTCTTCCAATTCAAATAATAGTGTGAATAAAAAAAAATTATCGTATGTCAGCTTACCTCCGTAATTCGCATGTGTCCTTTGTACCATTGAATGGTGGGCGGCGGAGAACCCATGGCTTCGCAACTGAGCTCGACGTGGGTACCGACGTTCCTTTCTACCACGGGCACCGGGGGCTGGTTAATTTTGACGTAGTCCGATGGTTTGTACTCGTAGGTCGCTAAGTTTCCTGCAAAGATAAACAACCATAAAAACGTCAGTCCGATAATCGGCAGCAACACCAACGTACTGAGCGCTATATTTTTTTCTTTGTGTATAATCATAATGTCAAATGCGGTCATTAACGATACGATCTGACGACTACTCGAGGTGACAAAGACCCCTTTAAAAAATCAGTTATCTTATCCGTGAAAAGAATCTGTTATCTTATCCGGCCTAATACCGTTTTAAACAATCTTTGGTGTTTTTTAGGAATTTGACTGATTAAAGATTAGGGCGATGACATGGTTAAATTTTTTTTTAATTTGATGGATTTTGTTGTATGGGTTCGGACGCTGGTGTTTTGGACGATTTGGGAGGGTTTTGGCGCTTTTCTATTTTTTTTTTAAATTAGCGTTTGTAATAATATCTTACCTCCCGGAAGGGCGCTGACTTCGTTGCCTATGTCCTCGCTCAGCCGTCTGCTACAAGCTACGTGGAGGCAGAGTGTTGTAAATAATACTGATAGTTTAACCTGAAACAGAAAATCGATGTAAACATAACTATTCCGTTGGGATCGCCGATGTAAACATACTATATATAGGGTGAATAAATTCGTTTGCCTCTATCGGGCTCTTGAAAACCGTAAGAGGTAGGAGTTCGACTGAATGCATGGGAACAGAGTCTGGCAGTGTGGATTTTTGGCGCAAATGTACGTCCAGGTCCGCATTAAAAAAACAGTAGGTGCCTTATGGAGCCCTGAAGACAGGATGTCAAATGGTTTTCAACAACTTATACGTATTAACCCAACGTGGCAACAATGGTCTCCGAGACCCTCACGGGTGAAAAGCAAATTTTCCACACCCTGATGGCCCGAATAATACTTTAGTTGCCCAACCATCTCTTTATCGAAACGTAAGCAATAAAAGCTATTTTATAAAATTAATAATAAAAATACAAATGTTTTAATTCAAGAAAGCGCTCCGCTTCGTTTTTAAATGACCTTTTTGCATCTGTCGAGATTGCTTATTAATTTAGATTAATCTACGCGACGATAACCTCGGGGCATCGAAGAATGAATAAACCAACAGATTAACGCAAATTATCCATTAACCCGTATCAGTTTAAATATTGTGACACATGGCGGTATGATTGACCGGCCGTCCTATACGAGGTGGGTTGAACAAGTTTCGATAACTCTTTTACTTCTCTTGATATGTTTTTTCCCTCTCATTAAAACGCCATGTTAAATAAATATTTTTAAATTTTTTTCGAGTACGGCCCTGACTAAGTTTTATTTTTACAATAGCTACGGAACCTTACATTCATATTATATCAAACACATTATTTTATTTAAGAATAGATGTATTATTTCAATATTAACCCAAACTAACCTATAAGCTAACAAAACTCTTGTACAGAATGTCTCAAAAGTCAGCTAAGTATTTATTATTGAAGATAAGAGGCTCATTTACTGTCAACGGAGAAAATATAGTGATCATTATCTACCGGGTTGGCCCAAAGTTCTAAACTTGATCATTTACGATACTACGCTGCGAAACATCATCAATTTGAAAATACATTTCATTATACCGGGTGCGAGTCAAGTTTATGTTTATTATTGTTTTAAATTCTATGAAACAATCTAAAGGTGCCCTATTGCAAAATTCATTTGATTTCGAAAAAGCGACGTTTGAAAGTTGACACTTGACACACACACTTCGTTGATTCGCCCTGTATTACTTGTTCCATACGTAGACTTTGTGACATTACTTAATTGATATCGAAAATTATTGCACATTATCACGCATCTGATGCAATTGCAACGCCGACGACGGTTTACTATAAAAAAAAATAAAAAAAATGAAGATACTGCCATTAACAATGAAGATAAGACTGCTTAATTGGCATGCCGTATGAAGTTTGTCCTCGTATGATATATTGAGGAATTAGTGATAATAAATTTTAATAGTGAATTACATTATTGAAGCTAACGGCGCCTTGCACTCCAGATCTGTCCTCGATAGAGTTTTTCTTGACAAACAAAACTAATCTATTTGAATAGAGTTGAAAAATCGAAACGAGACTTCTGAAAACCACTGAATTTCACCAATGTGATAAGGCGTGTCGATACACTGACTAACTCAATATGATTCCGAATTTTCAAAAGAAAAGGAAAACGTAAATAGACCATGATGGCCGCCTTGCCCTCCAGATCTGTCCTCGATAGATTTTATTTTTAGCAAGCTAGTATAACGTTGTTTATAAGACAACATCAATCAATCTGATGGAGCTGAGAAATGGAATTGTCAAAACTAGAGTTCTATAAAATGCTTCATCCATCCAAGATAAGGGTTGTGCAAAATTTGTCGAAGACGACTACGATACAATTAGTATAAAGCTTGTCTCGGGACTTGTCCATACATTGTCTGACTCAAGATGATACCGAATTTTCAAAAGAAAAAAAAAGTAAATAGATGATGATGGCCGCCTCGCTCTCCAGATCTGTCCTCGATAGATTTTTTTTGAGCAAGCTAGTATCACGTTGTTTATAAGACAAAATCAATCAATTTGGTGGAGCTGATAAATGGAATTGTCGAAATTAGAGTTCTAATACGCTTAATCCATCCAAGATAAGACTTGTCCAAGATTTGTCTGAAGGTAGTTACATTTAAAAATAGTTTACGTAGATAAGTAGAAGACGGTGGCCGCCTCGTTCTCCAGATCTGTCCTTGGTGGATTTTTTATGGCGACTCCTAAAAAGCATTAGTTATAAGTCAGAACCAAATCAATTTGAACGACCTAAGATATCGAATGGTCGAAATAGGAATTTTGGAAAGCAGTCAAGTAAATAATCCAGAATTTTTCACGAAAGATAGGAGGTAATGACGGGTACCATCCCCGATAGATTTTTGGTGGGAACTCTTCGAGAAAGGTCTTTAGAGACAAGGAGGAGTTAAAAATTAAGTTGTCGAAACGAGAGTTCTAAAAACTATTTAATTCCATCCCTTTAAGACAAGGATTGTTCAAAATTAGTCTTTAGATGATCACGATAGAAGACTAAAGTTTTGCGTTACTATGATGTGAAAGCAGGCACTGATAGCATTAAAAAAAAGCTTATCTAGATACGTAGAAGGCAATGGCCGCCTCGCTCTGCAGATCTGTCCTCGATAGATTAATTAAAAATATTTAATTTCATCCATTTAAGTTAAGGATTGTCCAAAAATCGTCTGATGATTATGACATGAAACTGCTGTGAATTTCCCAAAAAATAAAATAAAGTTAGATGTTTGCCGATGGCCGCCTCGATCTCCAGATTTGTCTCCAATAGATTTTTTGGGCTAGCACGATGTTTATGAAACAAAATTAATCAA
>MU182165.1:27704-79028 GCA_016904865.1 Pissodes strobi
AAAAAAAAAAATGAAATAAAGTTAGATGGTTGGCGATGGCCGCATCGCTCACCAGATTTGTCTCCGATAGATTTTTTGGGCTAGCACGATGTTTATGAAACAAAATTAATCAAGTTGGAAAAGTGATGACATGAATTTCATTTATTGAGTTCGGGCCTGGAGACGAATTTTGCGAACAAACGATCCGAATTTTCAGAATAAAAACAGATGGATGGTGATGGACGCCTCACTCTCCAGATCTGTCACTTGTAGATTTTTTTGCCGAGGATTCTTCAAGCACGAAAACCAAAGGATTTAGAATAGTTCAGGAATAAGAGTGCGAATTGCGATGAGCCTCCCCGCTCTCCAGATCTGTGCCCTAGCGTTTTGGAAAATAAGGCATATCTCATCATGCGGTTTTCGACCATTGATTTAACATTTTGTAGAAAATCAAAATCGCTGGCGGCCGAGCTGACATGATAATAATAATCGCGATTAATAATAATTAGGTATTTATTCAACAATTGAAATCTGCAAAATTTATAAATTCGTCTATCACGTTGCGAACGTTCCTTCTACCGGGTCAAAATTCCCATTTTACGTTGTTCACACGACATACAGGCAAATACCGGTTTGCGTATCGCAAAAAAAATCGAAGGCCCCTACGGCGCGACGAACCAGATCGAACGACGATCGTGGCGTGATTTTCATTCATAAATTTCATTGACTTGGCCGTTTATCTCGCGCCATTATCAGCGACCGAATGTAGTAACGCCGGCAAATTCCTTTCGAAATACTACGACTCATTTTTTCCTTGGCCCGGTTTATCTCGTCGACGCTCGATCGAATCTTGCAAAATCTCTTTAATATTACAATAATTAAAGCACGATGATTTATTAAAAAAAAAATAAATAAATAAATACCAGGTGCGCCACGAATATTTTGCCTGTGGATTAATAATAATTGAACTTTCAATAAGTATGCATAGTACGTTTCTAAAGCTAGAATCTGACATGTGTTCCGATGTAACCGGAAGCCAAATTTTTTATTTTAAATGACCCTATATTTTCTGTATCTTCGAATTGTTATTTAAATTACATTTCTAATGAGTGGTTACAAGTTGATATATGCTTCAAAAATGGCGCTTTAGGGGCCATTAAGTAAAATCATTATGGCAGCTCTGTGACGTCATAATAATTGATGTATAATATTTTGATTACAAAACTAACCCTGTATCCTTGAAAATAATGTTTAATAACACTTGTAGGGGGTCTTAATATAAATGAAAACTCTGTACTTTACGGGGGCGCTGATAAAAGTTATCTTAGTTTGGCTATTCTGTTTTAAAAAAAATGGTGATTTGGACGTGTTGTTTCAATTGGGGAGGTGGTTTATTATATCGAGCGTTCGCAATTGAGTCGATCATAACGAATTTTTGCGGTGTAAACGTGGTTTTTCTCCTTCATAGGCCGGAAATATCCAATTGCCCATTATATTCAGGCATTCGTAAACTTTACTACCACGGCTACTATTATATCGTGGCGTGATGTTTTTGTTTTGATGATATCGTACATTTAAATGGAAATACGTCGCAATAAATAAATAACATACAGGACATGCCATCTTAATAAAAATGGAGCTTTGGCTTGGCGTCAGTTTTTTCGCTCATAGGGTAAGTTTTGTCAGAGGAAAATGCCCTTTGAGCTACATTGTTCGATGGGCAACACCCTGAATCCGCTTCTGGCCTAATTAAGTATTTTATTAAACACTCTTGAAAGAATGGAGATATCAAAATAATTCATGATACATTCGAGGGTACGAGGGGGTCATACAGCAATTATTGGCCCGCGATGCCCTAATTCAAATTCAGTTGGCAAAAATACGAGTACGGTTCCAAATGTTTCAATTATGATTTCTTTTTAAATTCTAAAAAGATCTATTATTACATGTTTGTATTTGTAATAAATAGTACGCATTTTGGAACAAACAAAGCTTACGTTTGTGGATAAATCAACAATAAATTATTAGGATAAATAAATATGTCTAGTTTGACGTCAATCGAAATTAGGGTCAAATCAAACGATCGTTTAAGGAATTATTTCGGTTGATTTTTAACCAAGTTTACTTCTCTAGTGACGTTAGAACGCTATTAGTTTTATTGACATTTTATTGGGTTTGTTTACACTGCTTCCGATTGATTAGATAAAGGATTTACACGATAATATCATATTAATAATATTATTCTCAAAGTTATTGACATATTATGTGTTTTGTAATAGGAATTTAATTGTTTTCAAAATATTGACATCTGAAAATTAATATTTTTATGCTTTGACTTGCGACAGCATCTAGCGGTTCCATTTAAAGTAAACAATCTGATAAAAATAAAGACATGGCAACATTGTCAGCACTATAATATTGATTCCGCCGAGAAAGCCCGGATTTGAGAGGAAGACATCTAGATTTGCTCGCTTAGTCGCATCAAATTTCTACGATGTAAACGTGGTCAGTTCTTTATCGCTCTGTACCGTGGCATTGAAATTTTGATTTTTTTTCTACGACTTCCAAGCTTCGGAAAGCACGTTTCAATTGACGAGCAGTTTATATTGAACGTTCGCCGAGAAAAACTTGCGTGACCAAGATTAATGGAAATCTAAATTAATTTGATCGAATAGAACAGCGCAGCGATTCCCGAGATATTTAATTGTTTATATACTTTTGGGACACGCTGCATATAACTTAAAAAACGGGCTAATTGGCAATATTTTGCACCTCAAAAGAACTGTCCACGTTTACATCGTAGACATTCCATCGCGCTTGCAATTTTGGGCCAAATTCGTTTCCCTCGACGCACGTTAAGTGTAAACTGCTGGCTGGTTGAAACTGAAAAATTAAGAACACTTTTCAAACTTGGATAGGTACGACAATTTCTTGCCTAAAGAGTTGATTAAAACATTGTCCTAAAAGGCTCTATGGTAACATTGTCGGTACTAATTTTGAGTTCACAGTGGTGCTCTATTACCCCTGTATATTATTGAGTTTCATTACAATCATATCAGTGCTTCCTTAAAGTTAGTGAAGGGATCACTTGCATTTTTTTTCTACTTTTGGAAACCCTCCCTATATAGCGGCCTTCAAGGAAACTGACTACATTTACATCGCAAAAGTTTTATCCGATCATATCTTAATATAAACTGCTCGTCAGTTAAAACGTGCTTTCCGAAGCTGACGTCGATGAAATGTACGGTCTGTCAAAGGAACTGTCCACGTTAACATCGTAGAAAGTATATGCGACCGAGCGAGCAAAAATCTATATTTCAGTCTCGATCAAATTCGGTTTTCTAAACGAACGTTCAGTATAAACTGTTCGTCAATTGACACAGAAAATCCAGGCTTTAGCACAATATTATTATTTAAATTTTCGTTAAAGCTTATCCTAACAGACTCTCTAATTTTTGTGCACAAAGCACAAGTCTAATTTTAGTTTTTTTGCATAAAATATCAGAAAGTCGTTAATTTTCACAGCTAGTTCAAGTTTAACAACATTACAAACATCTAAAGTGTTGATTTTTCTCATTAATGTTTGCTTTTTAGGTGACTGCATTTTTTGCTTCGCTAATATTTGCTCATCGTTTCGCGTATATTGTGCAAAGTTTTTAAGGGCCGGACTGAAACCGAAGAGTCTCATAGGCATCGACCATAAATTCATATGCATATGTTTATTTAATTTTTGGTGAATTGTTTACTTTTTTATTTTAATTATTTATCTGCTATATTTTTATTTTTGAACTTAAGCAATAATGGCCTACCTTTTGACCCTGTTTGTAAGCGTTGTGAATTTGACAAAAGGTTTATCAGTAAAATTGATTATAATTGTGTTTAGTTATAATTTTATTTTAAATACTTCTAATGTATTTTACGGCGGCGCTACTGTTTTGTGCCAGTTAAATTAGAATAGCATGACATATCGATACTAAGAATTAATTAATATTCAGAATAAAAGTTGTCTTTGTGCCAGAAATGCTAATAAATAATATGGACATTCGTCTAAATAGTTTTCCTAGAATTGTATTTATGTGTGAATTTCTTAAAAAAAAAAGTTCAGGGTCGGTCGATTCGCGTTTACTCAGAACCGACATGAATATTCAAAAATCAATTAAAAAATAACGCCTTCACTGCCCCAGAAAAACTATCATCTAGATTATTTTTCCTAGAATTGTAATGGATTTGCCAATTTCTTAAATAAGATAACAATGTCACAAGTCCTCATCGTGGCGATTTAATGGCTCGATATCGAGGAAATTAACTGCGGATATCGATTAATCTCTTTCGTCACTTTTCTGATTTAAAAAGACCATAAGTTGCCTAAGCTCGACGATCTTTGCTCGAGATCATCCGCTTTTGATATTACGAATATATTTACGTTATTTTCGGTTTTGTTTGCCATTTATATTTTAGGCTTAATTTCGTATTCTGCTTATTCAATAAATTTATTATCTTGTGTATAATTTTATATTATTTTAGTTCTAGTGTATTTGATCACATAACATTGTCTTGTTTGTCTTTTTAATTTTATTTAATATTTCGCCTGTAGAAGCGTTTTAATTTATTTATAGAATCTTGATAATTTTAATTATTATTTATTTAGACTGCATAATGCCACTTATTACATTAATCAATTTACTTTGTTAATTTAATTAAACATTTCGACTGCAAAAACGTCTTTTTTAAAATATTGTAATTTTTATTAAATATTTTGTCTTGCAGATGCAACTGATTAATCTTGTTAATTTCATTAAGTCAGCGGCAAATGCATTAAAATAGTCAGTTTGTCTTAATAATTTTAATAAATGTTTATTTCAACTGTAAATGCGCTAATTAAATTCATCAATTTATCTTGGTAAATTTATTAGACATTTCGACTATAAAGTATATTTAAGTAATTGTTTTAGAATCTTGTTTTTTTATTAATTATGTTGTCTGCGACTGATTAATTAATCAGTTCATCTTGTTGATCTTATTAAATCAGCTGCAAATGCACTCAGTTTATCTTGTTAATTTTATTGCGTGTCCTGTTTACAATAAATTATTAAGATTATTTTTACATGTTCTTGTCTTAAGCTTTGGTAATCATCAAGTACTATACCTGGTGACCCTAGAAATCTGTGAGTACGCCCATGAAGAGAGAACAGGGTTCAATTTATCGCGAGTAGGTACTAATAAGTAACCACTAAGTAACTATTATCTGGTGCTAACCTAAAATAAACTCGTTTCGTTTCGAATATCCAACAGTAACCGGCCGGGTACCACCACCAAAGAGGTGCATCGCCTTCGGGCGACCTGGTGCATAATGCACACATACACACCGCGACTCTAATCTTCCTAATGAGAAAAACCAATACCGTTTCGTGCACGAAACCAATTAGAGGGACCATTAAAAAGCCAATGGTCCCCGTCGTCGGTACCACACGAGACCGCCACAACTGCTGTTGCCATGGGCAACAACAGGTCCGGGGCGACCGCTGCGTCTCGTTTCTAGGTTAGCCGGCGGAATCTATTGTTTTACCACACGGCGCGGCGATGCCAAGTGGATGGTACAAATTTAGTGAGAAAATCATCGATATTTTTTTAATTATTTTTGGCATACTGTCGTATAATTGCGATTTAAACAATAACCAACTAAGATAGGAACTTGCGGTTTTCACTGACCAACCGGGAAAGAACCACTCTATAAATCTTGAAAATTTGTGAGTTTAGTAAAATGTTTCCAATTTTCTCTCAACAATTTATTAGTTGCTACAAACTACAGGGGCGGAATAAGTACTATTTTAATGGACTTCCAATATAAAGCTATTTTCACGTGACAAAACAACAGTCCAGAATTTCCTATTTCTCTCCATAGAAAGAACTTTGGCAAATTGCTATCAATGGAATTCTTATATTTATATAGTGCAGGGGCGTAGTTGAGTAATGTTATGTGTGCCCCTAATACCTAATACCTGGGAAATTGTATGGAAGATAGAAATATACTTATTTGAGTGAGACGCGTCGCGTCGTTAGACAGTTTTTACATTATTTTTGGGGACCAGTTAGTTTACATCTATCTAAAGTATTAAATAATTTCTAAAAACAGGGAGAAATTTCCCAAACCGGTATCGCTGATATAATAAATACTTAGAATAAGTATAAAAAATCCCCAGAATTAGGGAGAAATTCCTTGTACTGGCATCGCTGAATCGTTATTTAATTTACTTAGATTGGGACCAATTGCATACTTTATAGACGTATACGGTACTGACTTTCATTCTGTGCAACGGCTAGCCATGAGGCCCTAATGCATTCCTGTCGAGTTGGTACTTAGCCTGGTTAACATTCACTGAAAAACCCCAAATAATTTTTAATAAAAATACTAATAATTACACATTGCGCTCTCATCGGAAACGAAAAGGAACCGCCAACTATGGCCGATCGCGTTGCCAAGTATTTATTTAAATTGCAAATATTTCAGGTGTCATCGGCGAGTGATAAATTAGGCGGGGCGGGTCACCTTCACGGCAATTGGCGAGGCCACGCCTGATCCGGTACCACTCAGTCTAGCGCGGTCTCTGCCAAACACGCACGAATTACCACGGCTAGAGTGCGACAGGATCAGTTTTTATTTGTTTTAGCGATAGATCAACTAAAGCCTATGTCATCTGCAAAGATACTGGGCAAGGCTGTTTGAGGGTAAAATATTTTAAAATACGTTCTATAGGTACGTTCTAGAACGAAAGCAAATGGCAGCAACACCAAGATGTGAGGAGGGTTGTTAGATGATGGCCGACACAGTCGATATAACCTGATGCTTCTCAATGTAGTCACAGAGGCCAAATGTAAGGAGCCATACTATAGTTGCTTTACAACTGATCACGAGAGAAGGGTTCAAAGACCAGCGCATTATATCGCCAAAAATCATGGTCATTATTGAATCCGACATCGATGGTAGTGAGAGCCGCCTGAGGTTCAACTCAGAAGTACTCTCAACCACTTCAAACGTTCTCCTAAATATGCTAGACCTCCTGCTGAAGAACTGAACGTGTTTCCTGCGTGTTTTTTTTGATGAAAGGGAGGATAGCACAGTGTATTTCAATACTGTTCTATAGTGGTTGCCATGGAAATCTTCTAGTAAAAGCAGATTCAATATAAAATGATCAAAAATTGAATGCTCCAAATGCAGAATTATCAAAGGGAATGATATTTAAACTATTTAACCTAAATTTATCTACAACATAGCATGAGTACTCAAACTAACCCATTCTACCTCAAAAGAGATTAGTCAAAAATTACCCTTATCAGTATCTTGGTCACCCTACTTTAAATACCGAGCTAAAATTAAAATTGATTTTGGACACTTCAAATTTAGTACAGTATATTTCACTAATGTTCTATAGTGGTTGCCATAGAAACCTTGTTCTAAAAGTATATTCAATATAAAGTGATCAGAAATTGAATCTTCCAAATGCAGATTTACCAAGGGAATGATATTTAAACTATTTAACCTAAAAGTTGTCTACAACAGAGCATGAGTACTCAAACTAGTCCACTCTACCTCAAAATAGATTCAAAAATTACCCTTATCAGCGTCTTGGTCACCCTATTTTAAATACAGGTGATTGTGGACACTTCAAATTTTGTACGTTGTATTTCAATACTGTTCTATTGCAGTTGTCATGGAAATCTTCTAGTAAAAGCAGATTCAATATAAAATGATCAAAAATTGAATGCTCCAAATGCAAAATTGTCAAAGGGAATGATATTTAAACTATTTAACCTAAACTTGATCTACAATAGGTCGTGAGTACTCAAACTAACCCATTCTACCTCAAATTAAATTAGTCAAAAATTACCCTTATCAGCATCTTGGTCAGCCTACTTTAAATACCGAGCTAAAAATAAAATTGATTTTGGACACTTAAAATTTAGTACAGTATATTTCACTAATGTTCTATAGTGGTTGCCATGGAAACCTTGTTCTAAAAGTATATTCAATATAAAGTGATCAGAAATTGAATCTTCCAAATGCAGAATTACCAAAGGAAAGATATTTAAACCATTTATCCTAAAAGTTGTCTACAACAGAGTATGAGTACTCAAACTAATTCATTCTACCTCAAAATAGATTAGTCAAAAATTACTCTTTTGAGCATCTTGGTCACCCTACTTTAATTACCGAACAAAAAAATAAAATTGATTTTGGACATTTCAAATTTAGTACAGTTTATTTCGCTAATGTTCTGATATAGTGGTTGCCATGGAAACCTTCTTCTAAAAGTATATTCAATATAAAGTGATCAAAAATTGAATGTTCCAAATGCAGAATTATCAAAGGGAACGATATTTAAACTATTTAACCTAAAATTTATCAACAACATAGTATGAGTGCTCAAACTAACCCATTCTATCTCAAAATAGATTATTCGAAAATTACCCTTGGTCACCCTACTTTAAATACCGAACTAAAAATACCCTAGACTACATTTTGGACACTTCAAATTTTATTCAGGTTATTTCAATAATGGTCTATAGTAGTTGCCATGGAAACCTTCTTCTAAAAGTATATTCAATATAAAGTGATGAAATATTGAATGTTCCAAATGCAGGAAGTATTTTAATACTGCTCTATAACAGTTGCCATGGAAATCTTCTAGTAAAAGCATACTCGATATAAAGTGATCAAAAATTGAATGCTCCAAATGCAGAATTATTAAAGGAACGATATTTAATGATACGAAGCCCTTTTCATGTTTAATTCATTCATTGATCCATTCATTGAATTTATCCGTTGCAAAGTAGCATACAGGCCACAAGGTAAGTATCTCTATCAATCGTAACTTATTGGCCAGCATCGTAACGACCGGACAACGAATAATTATTATTGCAATGAAAATTAAAGCGGCCCGAAGCGGTTTGAGCGCTTTCGTAAGAAATCTGCGGTCGGTCGTTTGAGTAAAGAAACACCTGTTCGAATGAAATTAACGCGCGTATGTATTTCGGGCGGTGTGCACCGAAGGACGTCCAAAAATGCATTTTTAATGATTTTTCGTACGTTTAATCGTCGCGTTCGAGTGAGAAGCTAACAGACTGAAAAGGATTAAAATTAAAAGTTACTTAAGATAAGTCGCTTAACGCTTCTTTGGGGGCAATGGCCTTTGGCATATTTCGGCCTATATCATTATTAAAAACAAATAAATACCAGCCATGTTGGTCTCTGACAGGGGAGAAGTTAAACATAACCCCATCTGCAGGGTAATAAGGAGAGCTGAGCTTCTATAACGATCGCTCAGAGAGGACGATTTTGCGATTATTTCGGCAATAATTTTATCCAATAGAAGCTAATTTTTGTTAAATTTCGACACTCGAGCTAATAAAGCTCTTTTTCTTTGTGGCGTATCCTCCCGTTATCTATTCGAATTAATGCATGTTTGCTGACCTAGGTTTACGTTAAGATTATTCGAGAGAAACCCGAAAAAAAAACCCGATAAATACCCTCATTAATAATAGCGATAAAAAGCTCATTTATAATGTCAATTTGGACACCGAATTAATCCGAACGTGCGTCATCGCGTTTCGGGTATCTTTTGTATGTGTTAAGAAGCGAGATAAGGCGACCAAAATTATTGTCAGATAATCACGAGATGCCCCGGTTATTTTTAATTGTGGTGACCTAAGGGTCATTTAGTTTTATATTTTGTAGATCGATTAAAATACATTTATGTATGGGTAGTGGGAGAATCCTCTATAAGGAACATAACCCAAGCGTTACAAAGCAAGACTATCGCGATGGGTGTGTTCTTAGACATTGAAGGAACATTCAATAATGCATTACCAAACTCCTCATACACAGCATTATCTGAAAGAGGGGTTGAATCACATATGGAACTAGATCGGAAGTATGTTAAATTGCAGAGTAAGCATAACAACCCTACAGGGTGAGAGCTACAGACTCAGGGCTGTTAGGGGATGTCCGCAGGACGGGGTTCTGTCGCCCCTTCTGTGGTCTCTCCTGATGGATAGTCTGTTGATGGTCCTCTCGCTGTGGGATGTGGAGGTGCATGCATACGCGGATGATCTAGAATACTGATTAGAAGCAACTCGCAAAGAACTAGTTGGCATGTACACTGGCCATTGTCGGCTAAGAACCCACATGAACATGCTCTCCGAAGAAACGGAATGCCGCTTGTGCTTCGAGGACGAAGAAACAATGGAGCATGTTGTATGCCACTGTCCAGCAATGGAAAGAACCAGACAATTCTCAAGTCACACTTGCAGATTTGAAAACTATCCACCCCAGAAAGCTGTTCGATTTCATGAAAAGGATCGAGCCTCTGGCATAGTGGAAACCACAGATGTGAGCCACAATAGACCAAGGGTCGCAGTGGAGGGTCCTATTTGGGCCCACTCATGTGTGTACAAATGCAAAATATAATAGGTAGTGGAGAACGGTGTAGGGATGGGCGATACTGAAAGCAACGGAAATCCAAAAAAAAAAGACCATTGCTATAAAAAAGCGGGGGAATAAAGAGTAATTATTTTTCGGACCACCCTGAAGCAGCACATCCACTTCCTAAGTCTTAAATTGCACTATACCTAAAACGATTTTCAGCGCGCTACTAAAATTAATGAGATTTAAGTGCGAAATTGTGAGCAAATGTTCTGAAACTGGCTTTTGCATAATTGACAGAAAAAATTAGAAAATAAACACAAATAAAATAAACGTAAACGATGAAAAAATGTCAACGCGCCATTTGGCAGCAGTTACCGACAATTTGTTAGGAGAGTAATGAAGATGCATGAATTTCACTTGCCGACGAAGATCCAAATGAACCAACAAAGACAATTTAAATTATAATACACTTCGAGGAAGATGGTGCACATGCTGGTGTGGCGAGAGAGTAATTGGCCCAAAATTACCCCAAACCAGTGAATTAACAGAAGAGGAACAATTGAGTGGCCGCCAAGATTTCCTGACCTTACTCCTATGGACTTCTTTTTATGAGGTTACATAGTTTACTAAACCCAATCAGTTTCTTTGGGAGAATTGCGTCAGAAATTGATGCTTGTCCAAGTAGTCCAAGGGACATGCTGTTAGCAGTTAATTTGTTTTATTTGTTTATTACTTTTTGTAATTTTAGTTAATTTTTTGATCAAACATCAAAAACTTGCAGGTATTTTTGCACGTGTTTTAAGACGCTTTTTAAACGTGTTACATTTTTTTATTCCGCCTTAACTTTTGTTAATATTCTTGATGCAATGAGTAATAGTCTTATAATAATCATTTTTAACTTTTAATTACTTATCGAGTATAATGACCTAAATTTTATTGAGCAATTTCGTAAACGGTTATTTAATGCAAGTCCAAACACGTTCAAGTTTCTTATTTCTGGTGATACTCATTGTATTGCTCAACATATTTATTTATGCGATTATATCATGTCTCTTCGAACTTCTCGAATTCTCGGGTGCGGTTCAATCTAGATTAAACCGACGATTTTAACGCCTTATTAGCATGTTTTATTAACGTCCCAGCGAACAGTTAGTTACCTTTTATTTAGAATAAAAGCGATATTTTCCTTTTGGTTTGAAAATTGTCTAACTGTTTGCTTTCGTGTTCCTTTAAAATTGTTTATATATTTTTATATTTATTTTTATTTTCACTTTTATGCACTTAATTTAAATATTTGTATATTTATTTATTTAATAGCTTATTAACGTTTGTTTATTGTGTTTTAATCGGGCCTATAATATAGGCGTTTTTGCATCTTACTTGTTCGAACATTAAAATAGGAAAATCAAAAAAAAAGCTGAACTATAAAAGTCGACATTAATATCACGCTAAACTTTTCAAAGCATAATAATAAAAATAATAAATACAAAGGCAACATAAATATTAAATTAAAGGAAGCTAAGTTTCTTATTAAAAGCTGTTAAGAATTTAATTTAATTTTTGCCTAGGATAAATGATTGATGATAAAATAATAACGGAAAAATTTTCAATTTTAGTATAAGTAGATAAACATAATAAAATCTCAATCAATAGCCAAGCATCAATAATATAGAAATCTAAAATAAATACTGAACCTAATTTTTTACAAAGGATAATGATAAAATTAAAAATAAATAAGAACACAAAAATTCAAAATATGCACTAATTAAAAAAATGGCTAAATAATTAATAGGATATTAGACGGACAATAAAGGAAATGAGATTAAAATAAATATATAACACATTAAAAAACCACCCTCTCTTTCAAAAATTCGTAGTGACACAATGTTAGGTTCATTTTAGTCGACTTTTTAGTAGTTTAGTTTTAAAACAACTTGCAGATATTTTATAAAAAGATAATAAAAAAAAACAAACTAATCTTTTAGAAAAAATAATATGAGAAGTAAAAATAAATAAAAATAGAAAAATGTAAAATATGCATTGAATTAAAAAACAAATGATTAATACGATATGAAATAGAAAATACAGGAATTAGGTTTATTTTAGTAAATTTTTTAGTAATCTAATTTTTTTAAAATTTCAAAAAAATAAAATATTAAAATACAATTAAATACATACATCAATTAGGCAGGATAATAATAGAAATAAAAATTAATAATAGCACAAAAATTGAAAATATGCACTGAATTAAAAAAAAAGCATAAATTAATGGGATATTAGATAGACAGTAAAGAAAAAGAAAATAAAAGAAAATAAAACATTAGTGTGTGCGTTGTGGTTCAAAAATTCATTTTAGTCCACTTTTAGTAATTTAATTTTAAAATATGAAGTAGGAAAATAAATAAATATTAGAAGACAAAAAAACGAACTAAAGACAATAGTAGAAATGAAATTAGATAAGAAAACAATAATTCAAAATATTATGAGCTGAATTAAAAAAACCTAAATAATTAATACGATATTAGATAGACGAAGAAGGAAATGAGCACGAAAAAATAAAGCGCACTAAAACGCACTTTCCTAGGGCCACATTTCAGTCGGCTTTTAAGTAATTTAATTTTAAAACAATTTGAAGTAAATAAATTATTAAGAAATAATAAGGCCTTAATTCATAATCATTCATTCAATGTCAAAAAAACGTGCGTATTAACCTGATTAAGATACAATTATTGCGGAGCCATCTGTTCCTGACGCAACATTGTGCGGTTCTTACTTTTCGTATTCAAACCCTCGTAACAGTCCTAACTAATAGTTTGCTGTTGTAATATTATTTAGATTTATGGGTTATATTTTATTATAATATTTATTAAATCAAATTTACCTATATGTTGGAATTTCATATAGGTATGGCACACATTTTAAAAATAATTTAATTTCTAAATTAATCGACGAACAATAAATATAACAAAATTATTATAAAATTGAACATATTATTAAAAAATGAGCTTACCATTTTCTGCACTGCACACAAGGTTAATATACGAATCGAGTAAAAAAAAAATAATAAATAAAGCTAAATTCGAGATTAATAAAAAAAAATGTCAATGAAAAGCTTTATGTCACGTGACGCTCCAATTGAGGAAATTGTTTTCGTCGAACCTGAGCACCGTTGAAGAACGAATAAAAAACGAAGGGCGCCGATCTTCAGAATGAAAAAACATTTAGTCGAGATACGGGAATGTCACCGCGATAGTGATGGTGAGCGATCTTGCCAGGAAAGTGGTCACTACAGAAATAAGTCGCTCGAGCGGCCGGGTGCGCTCTTTAAGCCGAATGAATGAAAACCGTCGAGAGCGTTGCGTCATCTAATTCGGCGTCGAACCGACCAATGGCGTGCCGGAGCCGGAAGGCATTCCCGGTAACACCTTCGCAGGCGCTTCCGAGGAATTGTCGTTATCACTGATTGACGCGTTTTTCGGGTGGCCACCGCGACCGCCGGATTCGGTACCTGGCTATTTTTTTCTTTCGATAGAGAAATTTATTATGGGGATTGCACGAGTTGTGTAACGTTACACTATACTTAGTTTTATAGAATAGGCAGCTACTATTCTTACGGCTTGCAATAATTAAGTAACGAGAATTTTTCCATGAAAATCTCCCTCCCCCTCTTGGACAACAATTTACACCGCATAATTAATCGCTCAAGTCTCAGTTGGTAACCGGCATATTTTATAATGCATATATTTAACTAAATTAGATCGCGTGCAATTTAACGCAACCTACACATTACGCTTACAATGTACGCTCGAATTAAATTGATTGTAGGCTAAAAAGTGCTCGAATGGTGTTTTAGGTAATCACACAACTCGATCGGCCGGTTAAAAAAAAATTAAATTAAAAACTCCCATTAACAGCCGTCCTTAATAACTCTTTTATAGCTGAAATTCTATTAAGGCTTGTTTTCTCGGAATAGACCAATTACTATATCATTAATCGAAGCACGTCGGGTTTATTTATCGCCACTTTCTCGTTAATGCAAAAATAATGAATCACGATAGTCGTTTTGTCTTCTTGCAAGAATCGCATGACTCTTTAATTACTATAGGTATCTCGGTGAATGTACATTTTTTTTGGACGCCGATGCATTTTTAGGAAATTTTTAGGTTCTGTAGGCAACCACCCTTAAGGTGATATTCAAGCCTAGCATTTCCCAGTTTAGTCTCTTTTCTACTTCGGTTTTTGGTCCGAATTTTCATTTTTTATTTCAGTTGTCCACTACCTAGTAGTTTTTGTTTGGCCCTGTATAAAGTATTCTTCAATGTAATATTGCAATGCCTCTGATTTTATTTTTTCATTAATTTTCCTGGTAATATGTATTTTTTGTTCGTGGATTTGCGTAAAGTGTATATTTTTCATGTTTAATCTCTTTAATTTCCTTTTTTTATGTTAGTTTCATCTTAATTGTCCGTATTATTATATGTAGTTAATTTATTTCTTCCAAATCTCGATCTTAAAAAGCATTTTCACTCATTTAAATTTTTTCCATTTTTGTTAACTCCGTATTTTGCCCAGAATTTATATTTTCTTTATTTTAGCTTTCAATTCCCTTTAATTATTGTTTTGTTCTGTTTATTTCAATGTAGTATTTGTGTTGCTCCCTATATTTTGTTCAACTTTTTCTGTCCTTTTTATTTTCTAGTTTGGGTTAATATTATTGTCTTATTTCTAGTGGTCTTTTTTTAATCTCAATTTTCCCTTGTTAATTCATTTTAAATGTGTAATATTGCATTGCTTTTTAAATTTGTTCATCTCTTGTTGTCGTTAATACTATTTATTTGATTTCTTCTATTATTCTTCCGAATGTATGTCCGAATTAATATATTTTTTATTTTATTTTTCCTCTGCTTCAAAATGGTTTCAAATTATTTTTAAAAACTCCGTATCTTGCCCAATTTAGTATCTTTTCTATTTCTAATTGTATGACCAACTATATATTATTTTTATTATAGTGGCCCATTCCCTATAATTTTGGTTTTGTACTGTGTTGCTTCCTACTTTTGCTGCCGTTTTTAATATTTATTTTATTTTTTCCTAGTCTAGGTCTTGTAAATATTGTCGCCCAATTAATTAATATTTATTTATTTTCACCTTAGTTTAATATGTCTTAGTCGTGATGGTTTGTCCAAATTTATAATTTTTTCTCTTAATTTTCCGATAATTTTTATTTGGGTTAGTTTAGTCTCTTCCCTATTTCTGATTGTATGTCCGATTTACATCTCTTTCATTTTAGTTTTCTTTTCCTTATAATTTTTGTTTTGTGTTGTTTACTTCAACGTAGTATTTGTATTGCTCGCCATTTTGTTCAACAACTTTTGCTGTCCTTTTTATTATTTATTTTATTCTCTCCTAGTCTTGGTCGTGTAAACATTATCGCCCAATTAATTCATATTCATTTATATTCACCTTATATTTTGCATAGTTTTGTGGTGGGTTTTCCAAGTTTATATTTTTTTTACCTTAATTTTCCACTTTTACTTTTGGAAAGTTTTTGCCTGACAGCACTTAGTCTCTGTCCTATTCCTGAGGGTGTGTTCGATTTTATATTTCTTTTGTTTTAGTTTTCTATTCCCTGTAATTTTTGTTTTGTCATGTTTACTTCAATGTAGTACTTGTATTCCTCCCTATATTTTGTTCAACAACTTTGGCTGTCCTTGTTAGTATTTATTTTACCTTTTCCTAGCCTAAGTCTTAAGTAAATATTGTCGCCTATTTAATTTATGTTAATTTATTTTCTCCTCCACTTTTACCTAGCTTGATATTTGTCTTATTTGTGGTGGTTAAATGTAGGTTTTTTAAACTTAATTTTCCACTATTAATTTAATATTTATTTTGTATGGCTCCTTATATTTTATTCAACATCTTATGTCGTCCTTTTTAACATTTATTTTATTTTTTCCTAGTCTGAGTTTTCAGTAAACATTGCCGCTCATTTAATGCTCATTACTCTTTGAAAACCCCCGTATTAAAATATTATTTACGGCATAAACAGGTTCATATTTTAACTGAAAAAGGCCAAAATTTCAAATATTTTTCTTTATTAGTAACCAAAGTTTTTATATGGAATCTGAAAATGGCGAAATATACAGGGTATCCTATTTAAAATGGCCGAAGCGCGATTAATTTTCGGTATAATTCATATTGACAGAAAATTAATAAAGGCAAATTTTCAATATTTTAACAACGTTTAGCTAATAGACGGCTTACTTTAGCTAATACCAAACATTTTAATAACCCCCCCCCCCCCCCCGGTATTTATGTTTTCCTGTGCAATAAAGCCACTTTTGGCAACTGTATCACCTTGCATTTTACGTTACTAGGTACTAGGCGAGTAAATTCCCTATCTAATTGTATATTGTGTTCTTATTTATGTTTTTGTATCGGAGAATTTATTTCTTGTCTTATTTTTAGTTTTTTTTTAACTAAAATTAAATATTGGCAATTTTTCCCTGGAAAAGCAGTCATGGTTTCCTTCTTCTTTTGAATCTCAAACAATTTACGTAGAAACTATAAAAGAAAAGGTTGTTTGAGGTAGTAGACCATTAGATAAGGAGTTTATAGCTCTACTCGCTGATAAAATAAAATACAGGGTGTTCCATTTGCAATGCACATAATAATATACCGAAATATACTTTTTCAAACCCCCCGTATTAAAATATTCTTTGCGGCATAACGAGGTTCGTATTTTAACTGAAAAAAGATAAAATTCCATATCTTTGCCGTTATTAGTAAACAAAGTTTTTACATGGAATCTGAAAATGACGAAATATACAGGGTATTTTATTTAAAATGGTGAAGTGCGTTTAATTTTCAGTAAAACTGATATTGAGAAAAAAATTATTAAAGATAAAACTTTTCTATTTTGACATATTATGGAATAGACTATTAGGTAAGGAGTTCATACCTCTCCTCTCTACTCACTGGTAAAATAAAATACAGGGGGTCTCATTTGTAAAACTTACCCTTATGCACATATACCTTTATCACAGAAATATACTTTTTCAAAACCCCCGTATTAAAATATTCTTCGCGGCATAACGAAGTTCATATTTTAATAGAAAAATGCAAAAGTTTCAAATATTTGCCTTTATTAGTAGCTAAAGTTTTTAAATGGAATCTGAAAATGGCGAAATATATACAGGGTATCCTATTTAATAACTGATATTGACAGAAACTATTAAAATTAAAAATATTCATATTTTGACAGTATTTAGCTAATGTATGGCTCACTTTAGTCAGTACCGAATATTTTAATACCTGGGAGTTTCGAAAAATATGTTTCCCTGTGCAATAAATTTTGACAACTGCATCACCTAGTGAATCGAGAAATTATTTTCTTGTCGAATTATCCGTTACCTTATTTATTGTCCAATTTTTAGTTTAAATAGTTTCCTTTTCAGCTTATGCAGTCCTTTTTAATACTTGTTTAATATTTGAGTCTTAAGCAAACCTTGTCGCCTATTTAATTTATTTTCCTTATATTTTACCTAAGTAGTTTGATATTTTTGTCTTATTCGTGAAGAATTCTCCAAATTTATATTTTTTGTCTTATTTTTCCATTACATAATTAATTTGGTATTTGTGCTGCTCTCTATATTTTATTCAACAGCTTACGCTGTCTTTTTCAATATTAATTTTCGTTTTCCTAATCTGGGTGTTGTAAACATTATCGCCCAATGAATGTATTTATCCTCTATATTTCCCATTTTTTGAGCTAAAAAAATGTTGCCGATTTGCCTGGAAAAGCATTAATAGTTTCCTTGTCCTTTCTTATTGTGTCAACAGAAAATCACATACTTTCTTAAATCCCCCCGTATTAAAATATTCGTTACAGCATAAAGACGCTCAATTAGCTACATAGGACCAACATTTCCGATATTGGCCTTTATTAGTAGACAAAGATTTTACTCGGGATTTTAAAATTGCCAAACATACAGGGTATTCCATTTAAAATAGCAATTATTATATTACAATTATATTTAGTATAACAGAAACTATTAACTGTAAACAGTTTAAAATTTGGCATTATTTAGCTTCGTTACGTACGCTGTAACGAATACTGGAGTTTATTAATACGAGGGAATATTAAATAGTATAGGTACTTTTTCGGTAATTTTACACAACCTGAACTCACACTGTATAATGTATATTGTGCATTTTGACTAACGAGCGTTTTCTTGGGGCTTGGTCGTTTCTTTTTTCTTGACCGAATTAGCCTCGATTAGATCGAAACCCATTTGCATCTCTTACGCTGTCCTTCCTTGAATTAACACGAATGCGTCTACGTGACAGTTTGCATTGTGCTTAGTTCCAAGTGAGGTACTTTTATTTATTCGTTTATGCGGTGGCTGCCTGAAAGAGGCCTTAGCAACAGCGCCGGTCTACGTGCGTCGCCTCGGGTACTTGCGTGCCAAGAAAGACCTTTTGACAATCTGGTACTTTCTCGGGTCGTAAAATCGGTGGTAAAAATGATTATTTAAACGGTTTCGTTGCCTGGCCCTGGTCTGCACGAGACCGCTGTTGCTAGGTAATAAAAGTTTACAACAAAGCCACTTGATGCTGCATTGAACTTTCGACGGAGCTTTCTTAATATGTTATATGGCTTTCGCCTGCGCCTATGCTCGCGTGTATTTCCGACTGTATATATAGTTGACACAAAGTTATACATATTATTGGACTTGTAACCAAATAAAATTAAAAACCAACTGCCACATCATCCTAGAACAAAATGACTAAAGTTGTCCGAGGCGAAATTTGGCAATTTTCAAAATAAATCTCAATTTCGTTAACAACAACAGAAAAGTATGACCTCTGGCCTACGGCTAGATTGTCACACTTTTTAAATGCGTCATCTTAGCCCAATGTTTTTATTATTTACGCAATTCCCATTCTGAGAATCGGAATAATAGTTTTTTTAATCTGAAGAACCTATTTTCGTCTTGTATTCGAATACAATTGGGGCGACAAAATTAACGGTCCCCTTGTTTTCGTTTTCCTGAGAAAATTTAACATTAGTCGAGAACGGACATAATCTGCAGCAGACTGTCCTAAAGTAGGACTCTTGTTTCGGTGCCGTACGGAACAAGACCTGTTAGGATTTCACAGGCTAATAGAGATCTGCGCGCTTTTATTTCATCGTTTTACCGGTATTTTAAAGCATTTTGCTTAATTTAAACTAGTTGCTATTCTGTGCTCCTGATACAGAGTAGCACTAGGGGTCTTTGTACCAACTACGTTTTTAGTATTTCCGGGGCGGAACCCGGAACAACCATGGAGCAGATGTCTTGCGAGACAGATGACGACGCCATTTCTATTATGTCCGCTGACTCAGACTCAGGGCGATCCTTCAGTGATATACGGTTTCATTTGTACATGGACAAACTGAGAAAACACTCTAAATGCCCTAAGTGTACTGGACTGATCCCCCTACTGACTAGCGCTAGTAGCGGATCAAAATTAGATCATAAAACCGCAATTGACACCGTCAAATCTCACCTCGTGATGGACCACAAAGCGGTCTTTAAGAGACCTGCCACACAGTGGCGGATTTACCCTAAGGCCCGGTAGGCCCGGGCCTAGGGCGGCCAGATTTAGGGGCGGCCCGAATCGTGTCAAAAATAGTATATTACGTACCTAGGCCAGTAAAGTAAAAACCGTCTCAGATCACATGCAAATTGTCGGCCGAAGCAAAGCTGAGGTCAACAAACATGTGATCTGAGGCTTTCTTATTTACTGGCCAAGGTGTGTATACTATATAAAATTGGCAATAAAGTAATTTTATTATGTAATCGCAATTATTTTGTCGAAGCCAGATACGAATGCAAACGTGTGATCGACGAAACTAAGGACAAACACAATCAAAGTATCAGGAATAAAGTTTTGCAATGCCCCAGTGGCTCCAGGAATTTCTGGTCGGTAGCAAAGGCAGTAAGTAACAACTTTACAAAAACGTATCTCCCACCTTTGACAGACGAACGTGGCATCACGGCGACTACAGCCAAGGAAAAAGCAAACATGCTCGCCAAAATGTTTTCATCGCGCTCTACCTTAGACGTCCCCCACCATATCGAGCATCAACACGACCATGGCAGAAGTCAAGTTTCATCACCGTGATATTCGCTAAATCCTTAAAGAACTGCGCCAACGAACTAACACCCGTTTTTCCAGGCTTTTTTCTCTGTCTTACGGAAAAGGGATTTACCCATCCTCTTGGAAAGTCACTCGAGTTCAACCTGTTCCAAAAAAAAAGCAAGAAAGCCACGCCCTCAAACTATCGCCCAATTGCCTTGCTTCCAATAATCTCCAAAGTCATGGAACGTGTAGTCAATCAGCAACTACTCAAGTACCTCGAGAACAACAGAATAATCAGCGATAATCAATACGGCTTTCGCAAAGAGAGATCGACAGGAGATATATTGGCCTATGTCACTCATATATGGAGAAGGGCAATTGAGAACTACGGAGAGTCTGGAGCGATTGCGTTGGATATTTCCAAGGCATTCGACAGAGTTTGGCATGACGGACTGCTCCACAAACTGCCGTCTTTCGGACTGCCAGCCTCTCTCTGCAGGTGGCTTGCCAGTTTCCTTAAGAACCGATCTCTGCAGTTGCAGTTGATGGACATCCCTCAGACACATTCACCATCAACGTGAGCGTGCCTCAGGGCGCAATACTTTCACCAACTCTGTTTCTTATCTATATTAATGACCTGCTGATCTAAACGAATAGTCCTGTTTACAGTTTTGCAGATGACAGTACCCTTGTCTTCCAATTTAGATCAGAAAAACCCTTACCAGAGACTGAGATTCATCACCGCAGACAGGAGCAGATTACGGCAATAAATCAAGACCTGGATAAAGTTCAAACTTGGGGCGACCGTAATTTGGTCCAGTTCAATGCAGCAAAGACCCAAGCAGCAACGTTTACCAACAGGGCCAATACAGCGGGCCCTGACATTATTATGGCGGGATCGACCATTCCTCCATCCTCGTCAATCGGACTGCTGGGTGTCTCGGTCAACAGCAATATGTCCTGGCATGACCACGTTGCTAACATCGCAAAATCAGCCTCCCAGAAACTTAATGCGCTATTTCGCAACAAAAAACTCTATACACCGCAGCAGTTGCTTTTGTTCTGCAAAGGGCAAATAAGACCGTGCTTAGAATATTGCTCACATATCTGGGGTGCCGCACCAAAGCGCACCCTAAAACTGCTGGATTCCATTCAGAAGAGAACTGTGCGTCTCGTCGGCGACCCAAAGTTGACCCGAAATCTGGATAGTCTGGAACACCACAGACATGTGGCTGAGATGTCTCTCTGTTTTACAGATACTTTCACGGCAGATGTTCCCAGGATTTGGCCCGCCTCGTCCCGCCCCTGGCAACTCCTCTAGACGGTCACGACAGACGGCAAGAACGCACCGGTTCGTCGTACAACTGGAAACACCTAGAACATCGCTTTACAAGCACTCCTTTGTCTGGCGCACTGCATCACTGTGGAACTCACTCCCAGGACGTCTGTTTCCCACTAATTACAACCTACAACTATTCAACCGCTCGTCGAGCGCCATAGGATCTCCCTTTAGTGTGTGTGCCATTGCCATAAAAAAAAGAGTCTATATGGTGGATGCTGAGAAAGGGGTGGCTGATAGCTTGGGGCCTAGGGCGGCCGAGACTGCAAATCCGCCACTGCTGCCACAGTTCAGCCTCGCGTTGATTGCGGGAATAAAAAGACCATAATAATTAAAGACAATGCCAAACCTACAGGCGGCTCGGATACATCACCCACGTTTACCAAAAAACAAAAGTTAGGGAACGTATCACCGAAAATACCAGCCAAAGAAATCCAGCAAAAAAGCGACACGCAAAAAGAATTGCAAATAAATTCACTCGACAACAGCGAAGCAACCTTGAACGCAAATTTTGTATCTGCGCACCTATTGCCCGAGCCGCAAGAAGACCAATTTAAAACACCGTACAAGACAATACCTTTCAAAAAGGGTATAAGGGTAGTTCATCTAGACATGGGAGGAGAACAACCCCAAGTCCCTACCAAAAATAGATACGCGCCGCTTTCAGATACGGAAGCAGAGGTGGATGACGCGAGTAGCGTCGCTTCCTCGCGCGTATCTATAGCGTGCAGGGTCCAAAAGAAAACAAAAAGTAACCCCAAAACAGCCCCGAAGAACACCCAGAAGAAAAAGCCATCCTTGCCACCCCCCTATTGTCATCAAAGGGGGCGCGCAAGATCATGGGGTTATCAGACAAACACTGCATGACATGCACGTCGTCGAATATTCCCTAAAATACACGAAGAACTCCGTCATAATCTACTGTGTGCATACGAAAGATTGGGCAAATCTTAAAAGGCTATTCGAAAGAGAAAATGTAGAATACCATTCGTACGCGGAGGCGTCCCAAAAGACGCACGCCTTCGTGTTACGTGGATTAGACGGAGGTTTCAAGACAGACGACATCCGAAATCTCTTGTCAGACGAACACGGTTTAAACATAAAGCAAGCATATGAGATGAAGAAGACAAGAGTCCCCCTGTATCTCGTAGTCTTGGATGCTGCTATCACCCTCAGGAAATTAAATCAGGATGTACGACTTCTCTCACACGTTCGTATTTCCTGGGAAAATCGCCGAGCATCCAAGACTACCATGCAGTGCAAGCGCTGCCAAGGACATGGGCATTCTATGTCATATTGCCAAAGGGCCTGGGCATGTTCAAAATGTGCGGGACCGCATCAGATAACAGAATGCAACGCAAATATCATCAAATGCGCCAACTGCGGTGGCGAACATCGGTCAATAAGTACAATATGCCCAGTGTACTTATTCAAAGTACAGCAGACACAGCCCCAGAATGCCCCGAAGAAACAACAATTCATCCCTGCACCACCCCCAACCAACCCGGCTTGGCAGAACAGCGACAAAAACGAAGCATCAGGAGAGACAGCGCGACAATTCAACAAGCAATTCCCGCCCTTACCGAGACGAGAACAAGCGCAAAACATCGCTAAAGATAATAAGGTTAGTCAAAGCCAAGTCAGCCGAAATTTACTCCCTAATAATTCTCAATCTAATGCTAATTCTCTGCCTAATGACCCTAACAATTTAATTGCTAATTTAAATAGCTTACAATTCGCAGTTAACAGGGTGAATAGCCTTGTTAACTTCGCAGAGCTCACTCGAGCTCTAAATGATTATGCTACCTTGCTAGAGTCCTGCCGGGGTAACAAATTTGAGGTCCTTCAGGCCTCAATAAAGTTCTTCTCGGAGGACTTTGACGGGTATAATATATAACTGTAATAATGCCAATTAACGTTCTGTGTTGGAACTGTAATGGCATTCGCTCCAAACTCGGAGAATTTAAAAATTTCATTTATGATAATCCCAACTTTCATATAATATTTTTACTTGAAACTAACATCGATGCCAATTTTAAGCTAAAATTTTACGATAGACAAGTCCTGCGATTTGATAGGCCCGATAGACGCGGAGGAGGCGTGGCCTGTCTTGTCCGCAGGTCAATCCGTTTTAGGCACATCCTCGGCCTGAGGACCGTCATAGAGCATGTAGCTCTCGAGCTCGACGGTGGCCTGCGGATAGTCGGCGTATATTCACCTCCGGGTCTCCGCCTCCAGGAGGAAGATGTTCTCGCTCTGCTGCCTACTGGCAGGAGGACGCTCCTGTTGGGGGATATCAACGCAACACACGCAAACTGGCGTGGTACTTCCAACAGGAGCGGGCGCATGCTATACAGGTTAGTAGAACAAAACATTGACTTGGTCTACCATCAAACTCCTAATCCTACCCACTATCACGATGCTTTTTCCAATCCTTCGTTCCTGGATATTGCTATTACTCGAGGAATAACCGGTGCTTCAGCTCTCCTTGAGTTGAACGAGCTCAACTCGGACCACCTCCCAATCAAGATTAGTCTGAATACCAGATTGCAACATGAACAGGAATCTATCCGTTCGTTTAGAAATCTTGATTGGAAGGAGTTCCGAGTGAGGCTTAATCAAGCTACGGTTGTTCCAAGACAAATAGACTCTATCCCAGAACTCGAGAGCGAGGTGCAAGCTCTAGTCACCAATTTCCAGCGCGTCAGAGACGCAATTTGTCCGATTGTCAGCAAGCGTCCGTTTACTGACACTCTCCCTGAACCCATCCTAAACCTGATCACCTTCCGTAACCGTATCCGGCGTAGGTGGCAGCGCTCAAGAGTAGAGAATGACCGACTACGTGTCACAGCACTGACGGGAACGATCAAGGTTAAGATTTCCGCATACAGGAACGAGAAGTGGATGGCATATGTCAACACCATAAGCCGACACGACGGATCACTGTGGAAACTCACTAGGCGAGTTCGCGGAGGCTCCGCAGAATTTCCCGAAATACTACATCGTGGGGATGTATTTACGGACAATGCTGGGAAAGCGGAGGCCTTCGCGAGCTACCTGGAGGGAGTCTTCAGTGAGACGCCGAACTCCACTCCATTCCACAATTATGTGGACTCAGTAGTGGAACGCTTCACATCCACCAAGTACCCGATCGCCCCTGAAGTGCTTGACAGGCTACTGTTTACCCCTACGGAAATCAGGAGATTTCTCGCTCGCCTACCCGGAAACAAAGCCCCCGGCCCCGACGGAATTCCGTATATTCTTCTAAAGAATATGCCGAATAAAACCGTCATCCATCTCATGCACATCATAAATGCAATTTTACGCCTGCAACACTTTCCGCTTCCCTGGAAGAAAGCGGTGATAATTCTGTTTCTCAAGCCGGGCAAGGATGCGAGGCTAACATCCTCGTATCGCCCAATATCCTTGCTGGATACGCTCGGCAAATTAACCGAGAAACTCATCATGTCAAGGATTAATAATGTCGTTGAGAGTCTGCGGATTCTACCCCCGGAGCAGTTCGGTTTTCGCTGCGGACATAGCACTACTATGCTCGCAGCGAAAATCGCACAAGAAGCTCTGAACGGTTTCAATGAAGCCAAGGCGACGGCATTGTTACTCCTTGATATTGAGAAAGCATTCGACAAGGTATGGCACAATGGGCTGATATACAAGCTCTTTGCTATACATAGTATGCCACTACATCTAGCATCCCTCATTGCGTCATACCTTGCGAATCGCTCTTTCTCGGTTCGTATTCACGGCGATATCTCGGGACCAAGACGCATCATGTCAGGAGTTCCCCAAGGAACAGTTTTATCACCGCAATTATTCAGTCATTATATAGCTGACTTCCCGTCTCACCCTTCAAGTTCCTTCGCCCTGTACGCTGATGACACGGTGATATACTCACAGTCATCAGACGTGCAGTTAGCGAAACGCAACCTCGAACATCATCTCACCCTTCTAACCCCTTATTACAGGGATTGGAAAATAACCCTAAATGCGTCGAAAACCGAACTAGGTATCTTGACACATAAGCGCCACGTAGATCTGGCGCCTATCACTGTAGGTAACGCGGCAATTAGGCCGATAGATCCTGTCAAGTACCTAGGGATAGTTTTCGACCGAAAGCTCTTGTTTTCCAAGCACGTCGGGGCAATCAAGACTAAAAATATAATCACTCAGAAAAGTTTGAACCCGCTCATAAGAACGAGATCATACTTAAGCCCGACTAACAAACTGACAATTTACAGATCAATTATAAGACCGACTCTACTATACGGAGCACCGGTTTGGTGCTCAGTAGCAAAAAGCCACATGAAACACATACAGACGTTACAGAATAGATACCTGCGGGCTGCTTTTTCCTTAACTCTATATGATAGAGTTCGGGTCACAGAGCTCCATAATATGGCCAATATTGAGTACATTGACCAATACATCCATGACGCTGCGTGTAAATTTTACAAATACAACATCAGGAGATCAGAAGTGACCGCAGGTATCGCCAACATAAGACATGACCCACACCACAAACTCAAACATGGACCGTTATACAAACATACGGACTTATTCTATCAAGAACTTCGACCGCCTTGAACGACAAATTTCCAGCATTAACACGAGACGACTTCATCACTCTACCGCAGCCATCGAGCCGCGCGTGCTATCCCCTCCCCAGGCAAAGTCTGCGTGTTCCGAGCGAACAGTTGTATGTTGTACCTATCATGTATGGGCACACAATCATGTTCTTACCTATATGTACATATGTATATATTCCTGCATTTGACATATTATGTCACTAAATTGTACATAGTTGTATATATTGTATATATCTGTGTTACATGTCTGTGCCGTTTGTACCGTGTATTAATGATAAGCAGGTTTTTTGGAACTTTTCCTGCGACAACTAGCTTGACCAACCCATAAAACTCATTCTCTCTAGGCACTACAGCCCAAACGGGCAAACCTAAACCTAAATCTAATTGAAGGGATTTGATCCCATATAATTACAAAGCTGACTTGACTACTGGCAAACTAACCATTATATGGGCCGACACCAGCCCCTAGTTCGCAGGTGTTTAGTCCGTGAGTGCTGAGTCGCGTAGTGAAAGCGCAACCGAACTCGCGTGACGAGAACACGCACTAGAATAGAAATGATATGATTAGTTTATAAGTATGTAACACTGTTAATTTTGAATAAAACTTTGTTTGATTTGATTTGATTTGTCCTAAAGTAGCCTAATCGGCGAAAAATCGCTCAATCTGGCAACCCCGTGTGGGAGCTATTGCTTTTATTGGGCGTATTATTTGAAGTATTTACTTGAATACGTCCATCTTCAAATAAAGATATTGTATCTTGGAAATCAGGAAGAACGTTTCAGAAAAAATAATCGTTATTGCCAGCAATTCAAGTACAATTCATTTGTTTTAATTACTTACTTCATTCACAAAATCAAGAAAAGAGTTAAGTATTAAAAAGCTGACTTCGGAGCATAAATAAGTACCTGTGTAGATGACTTCAAATAAAGTAAGTTACTTGTTAGTTGGCAAAAGTATTATAAAGTAGAACTATGCGCGATTACTTTAAGTAAAGTATTTTTATGAGTAGGTACTTCAAGACAGTTGTTTGGGTTAGTGAAATATTTACTTAGAAAATTACTTCCCAAAATTACTGTTACGAATGGATACCTTTAGTAAATTACTTTATCAAGTCAAATAAAAGTGTAAGTATTATAATACGGATAGTTAAAGTATAACTAAGTATCTGTCGGAAAAATTACTTCAAGTAAAGCACTGCTATGAAGATTTAAAAAAAAATAGCCAAGAATTTGTCTAAAAAATTACTTGAAGTAAATTACTGTTATGAATGCCTCCAGCAAATCACTTGACATCAAGTAAAAAATCAAGTATTATAATGCCTATAATATTTCTAAAAAATTACTTTAAGTATATTACTTTTAGTAATCAATTAAAAATTTAACTATCACATCGCGAATAATTGAAGTACATGAATAATTAACCGCTTACAAAATAATTACTTCTAGTACTTTTATGAATACTTAAAGTAAATAGAATCATGTAAAAATGCGTAAATGGGAATAATAGAACTATAGTATCTGTCTAGAAAATTACTACAGGCAAAGTGCTAATCTTCAAAAAAATTACTTTACAATATGAATTAAAACTTTCAGTATTATAGGCATGAGTGAATTAAAAATTCCAAGTACTTTTATGAATACTTAAAACAAATTACTTGAGAAAATCATTCCAAGTTTTTTTGTGATTACTTAAAGTAAATTACTTGATAAAATCATCTATAAATGCATGTATCAAATGCGCACAATAGAAGCATAAGTAGATATCTTTCTAGAAAATTACTTGAAGTAAAGAGTAATAGTACCTACTTCAGGAAAATTGCCTTACAAAGTTAATTAAAAATGTTGGTACTATAGCAGGCGTGAATTAAAAATTGAAAGTATTTTTGTGAATACTTAAAATAAATTACTTGACAAAATCATGTATAAATGCTCTTAATAGAAATATTAGTAACTTTCTAGAAAATTACTTCAAGTAAAGAGTAACGATGAATGCTTCATGAAACTTGTCTTTGAAAATGAATGAAATATTCCGGTATTACAGCAAGTGTGAATTAAAAGTTGAAAGTATTTTTGTGAATACTTAAAATAAATTACTTGACAGAATCATGATAAATGCATGTATTAAATGCTCTTAATAGAAATATAAGTAACTTTCTAGAAAATTACTTCAAGTAAAGGGTAACGATGAATACTTCAAGAAACTTGCCTTACAAAATTAATTAAAAATTCCGGTATCATAGCAGGTGTGAATTAAAAATTGCAAGTATTTTTGTGAATACTTAAAGTAAATTTCTTGATAACATCATCATCATGTGAATACTTAAAGTAAATTACTTAAGTCATCTCCTGATGATGCTAACATGGTTAGCGAAACGCGCGTCCTGTGTAAAATTATGTTTCGGTATTGTGGATAAAACTCTGTTTTAGTAAATTACTTGATAACATCATCTATAAATGCAAGTGTTAAATGCTCGAAATAGAAATATAAGTAACTTTCTAGAAAATTACTTCAAGTAAAGAGTAACGATGAATACTTCAAGAAGCTTGCCTTACAAAATGAATTATTGTAGCAGGCATGAATTAAAAATTGCAAGTATTAAATTATCGAAATAGAAATATAAATAACTTTCTAGAAAATTACTTCAAGTAAGGAGTAACGATGAATACTTCATACAATACCGAAATGAATTAAAAATTTCGGTATTATAGTACGAGTGAATTAAAAATTGCAAGTATTTTTGTGAATATGTAAAATAAATTGCTTGATAAAGTTATGTATAAAGGCAAGTATTAAATGTGTATAATGGAAGTAACAGTATCTGTCAAGAAAATTACTTCAAGGAAACTAATGATTAATTTTTGAAGAAAATTACCTTACAAAATTAATTAAATTCCAGCATTATAGCAGGAGTGAATGAAAAATTTCAAGTATTTTTATGAATACTTATAGTAAATTACTTGATAAAATCATGTATATATGCATGTATTAAATGCGCATAATAGAAGTATAAGTATCTGTCTAGAAAATTACTTCAGGTAGAGTATTGGTGAATACTTTTAGAAAATTACCTTACACAATGAATTCAAAATTCCAGTATTATAGCAGAGTAATGAAAGTAAATGTACCTAGAAAATTACTTCAATTAAATTACCGTGATGAATACCTCTAGTAAGTTACTTGACATCGAGTAAAAATTCAAGTATTATGTTGCAAATATAATACAATTGCTTACGAAAATATTACTTCGAGTATGCTATTAATACTTGCAAGAAATTACTTAATCAATTCATGTGAAATGTCAAGTATTACATCACAAGAATAAGTATCTGTTTAGGAAATAATTACTTCAAGTAGTGTTATGAATACTTAAAGTAAATTACTTGATCGATTCACTTAAAAGTCAAAGATTAAATTACATCTAGAATAATCAAAGTACAATTGCTTGGAAAATAATTACTTCGGATACTCTTATGAATACTTAAAGTAAATTACTTGATCACTTCATGTAAAAGTCAAGTATTAAACTACATCTAACATCTAAAATAATCGAAGCGCAAATAAGGATAAGTATGTAACTGCTTGGAAAATTATAACTTCGAGTACTGTTATGCATGAATACTTCGAATAAATTACTTGATCAATTAATTTAATAATAATCGAAGTAAAATTATAAGTATCTTAATCTTAATGCATGTGCTGGGATTAGTTCAAGTAACTTACTTAACGAAGTAGATGAATAAGTATCTGCCTAGAAAATTAAAGTTCCAAAGTAACGTTTCAAGTGGGTGAACTGACAGGTTATTTTAGATTCAAATTAGTTGTGGGAAAATTGGATTAGGAAAGTCGCCTTCCCAAGTCTATAAATATAACGTTTCAGACAAACGATTTTCCGCTTAGCGGTGTCTGTGAAAAATCCAGTCTTGGCACAGGTCGTTTTCCATTAATTACCGTATGGACTACGACGGCAGTGATTCATCGGACTTTCAGCTGATGGCCGTCCGTCTGCTCGGTAAAGGAGACGCGATTTTTGTTGGATTCTCGCCCAAGGTTACGAGGAGGTGTGATCCGAACGCGTCCATATATTTGCGTTAATTTAAAAATTTCACAATTTAGCTAAAGTAGTGCGCGATGTACTAAACACACGTTTGGTGAAGCTGGGGTGTATCTAGTAACATTGCATCTACGGGTAACTTACATCCTTTTTGAAATTCCTATTTAAACAGATTGCAATACGATTCGAGAATTAATTAATTTATTTTCGAAATTTTGACATCAAATAGTTAGTTCCAGATAATTCAATATCCGAGATATACATCGATATAGTAATTGGATCGATCGATGCAATGAACGCATCGGAGCAGTTCGGATCGGCCGGCCTGTTCAAACACAATTATTTTCGTCTGGGTGGATATGCAGGTGTTACCAGTCGGTGGTTATTTTAAATTAGGCTTAAAAACCCGAGAATATTTATATAATTATTAGCGGCCGCTCAAAAGATACCTGAATCACCTTGAAGTGCACTTTGTGTGCCATTCCTCGTTTAGTATATTACCGTTTGACATTATTTAAATTTGATTCGTTTCAATTCATTCCGATTTAATAGTCTAAATGCAATAGTGGCAGTCGAGGGTTATGCACATTTGATTGGGAGACATTCATCAAATTGCCCCACATCAAAGGAAAATCTATTATCGGTGGCTTCTGGCCGTGTTTCATTACACATCATCGTCATCATCCATATCTAGTTCCATTTCAAGCTATGGGCTAGTCGATTCTTCCAAATCATCACTATATTATTTGCATCCTCGTCATCCACGTCTGTTTTGCTCCGTTACAAATTACTTTTAATCAGTTCTGTAGCAGTGGGTCCCGAATGATCACTATTATAGCATCGTCTTACTATTATTTCCAGCAGGTTCTCTCTTGTCTCTTAGGTTCTGCTCACTTGGTTGGATTGGTCCATTGTCTTATAGATACGCTTCCTGGGACCCCGTAGTTCTTCTGTCAGTAGACTCATCGGCGAAGAAGTTTTCCGAAAATGTCCTCCATCGGACAAGCGTTGCGTAAGCTAGATGGTCAGCGGATCTGGTTCATCATGGTCATCAGCCAGATCTGTTTTATTTCAAACTTCTGCTTCCAAATCATCCCTATTAACCCATTAAGGGACACCTTCTTCAGATCGTAATATTTTTCGAATTTTCAATATTTTCAGCATCTGTGCCCCTCTAGGTCAATAATGTGGCGTCTGTTTGTTCCAGCAGCAGGACCCAAGACCATATTTCAGATCTTTCCAGCCTGCAACGGTACTTTTGCCCATTTCCAACCTCTAGCCCAGACTAATCGAGAGCATTGCCTTGGAAAAAATATATGTTTCGTTTTAGATGTGCGAGAATGTTGTTTATTAGGATTCGGCGCAACCGTTTAGGTGCCATTGAATGAATACGTAGAAGAGCGCGTGGCTCCGGATAAACAGTTTTCGTCAAATCTCGTGACGTATTAATTCTCGTAAACGACGTTATTACGTTATTGCGATACGCACGTTTCGGAGGAGCGCCGCTTTTGGCGTCAAACGCTGTCCAAGTTCAAGGTTTCGAGGTTCGTTCAACCACCGTAAACGTAAACAAATTCTGTTTGCGGTTCGACGCAATTTTTTCCGATATTTCGGTTTGTGGTTTTCACGCTACGCTCGTTGCAATTTTCTCCGACGATTGCGTTCGTGTGTAAATTTTGATTTAGCCGTCGCCCCACGTGACTCCTCAAGCCAGAATTCTTATTTAAATATTTCGTGACTGACCGTCCATACCATGTGGTTGTTGTGGCTGATATTGATTTCGATATAGTGCGACTTGACAAAGGCTTTCGATCGCGTACCACCGCAAATAATTGCGTCAGCTTCTTTACGGATGTTATTGGACCGGTCGAAATTCGAAGGGAAGGGGCGGGAAGAAATTTTATGGCATAATTACACGTGTTTGTCGTTTAAAAACGCGCATGCATCGATATTTCGAATGAATGTACAATACATCTTTATCGAATGATATTGGCTATTATGTGAGAAATTTATTTCCTTCAATATTAGACAGTTCCAGAAGGACAGGTAGCCGCAACTTTATAAAAATGCCAATATCAAACAAGAGAAGAAAGAAACTAACGAAGCGAAAAATAAAGTAAATTAATAAGCAGGTCAAGAGGTTAGATACAAATTACAAATAAATGGAAAGATGGAAAAGGAGAGTAAAAAAATATAGCATTAGAAGAGATTTAAGAACATACAATATGAAAAAAAATAAAGATGCCAATGTGGTTAAACCTTAAAAAATTATTCAGAAATTAAACAAACTTCGGAAACGACTAAGAAAATACAGTGCGTGCAAGAAAATGAATACAATATTAAAAAAAAATGCACCAGAATAGATCTAAAGAAATACAATATAGAAAAAATAATCGAACAAAATAAGAGCACGCATCAGGAGAGATATAAGAAAACAGATAATGAATGGAGGAAAATACGAACCAGAACAGAATGAAGGACAAATATGAATATTTAAAACACAGAGCAAGTACGAAGGTAATGGAACAAAACAAAAGCGTATAAACCTAATTCATGGTAAGACAGATATTCACGAAATAGGTAAACAGGCATCAGAAAAGATCTGCAATACAGACAAAATAACCGAATAAAAAAAACAATGATATTGCGTGAGAAAAGCTCATGAAAAGGAAAATAAGTATCTAAAGATATAAATAATAAACACGCACCAGAAAATCTAAGCAAGGGCAATACAGAAGAAGTAACGAAAATAATAACACATAATAAGAGCATGAAATGAGAAATATTACAAAATTAATAGAGAGAAATAAAGTAATACAATACAAAACAAATAATGAAAGTATATAATCGAACAAAATAAGAGCCTGACGATATTGCATAGGAACCTACCTAATTCATGAGAAGAACAAATATTCAAAGAGTAAAAATGGAATACAAAAATGGATACAAATAAATCAATACAGAATAATCAGACATCAGAAAGATCCAAACAAATACAATATAGAACGAATAACAGAAGATAATCAAAGAAAATATGGGCATAAAGATATTGCATAGAATCTAACGCATGAAAAAACATCTAAATAAATAAAATATCGAAGATAATGGAACAAAACATGAATATATTCCGTATGAACCTAACAACTAAAGAACAAAAGTATTACAAAAATAAAGAATTAAGACGCATCAGAAGAGAACGAAGTAAATACAAAATAAAGAACGAACAACAAAGAAAATAACCTATTTCATTAAAAAAAAAAAAATAGAAAATAAACAGGCATCAAAATAGATCTAAGGAAATCAATAAAGAACAAATAACGCCATCAAATAGAATAAGAAAGCATCAGAAATATCCGAGGAAATACGATACAAAACAAATAACGAAGGTAATAATCGAAAAAATAAGGACATGAAGGTATTGCATCGGAATCTTACGCATGAAAAAATATCTAAATTAAAATATCGAAGATAATGTAACAAAACAAAACATGAATATATTCCGTATGAATCTTAACAACTAAAGAAGAAAAGTATTACAAAAATAAAGAATTAACACGCATCAGATGAGGCTTAAGTAAATACAAAATAAAGAATTAACAACAAAGAAAATAACCTAATTAATTTAAAAAAAATATAGGAAATAAACAGGCTTCAAAATAGATCTAAGGAAATCAATAAAGAACAAATAACGCATTCAAAGAGAATAAGAAAGCATCAGAAATATCCGAGGAAATACGATACAAAACAAATAACGAAAGTAATAACCGAAAAAATAAGGGCATAAAGATATTGCATAGGTACCTAATGCACGAAAAGAAAACATACATCAAAAAGATTTAAATAAATGCTATAATGATATTACATAATGAACCGAACAATTCAAGAAATAAACATATTATAAATATAAAGAATTAACACGCATCAGAAGAAATTATAAAGTACAAACAACAAAGGTAGGCGAAGAAAATATGAACAAGAAGACATTTCATAAAATGAATAATGAATAAATGAAAAAAAAACAAAAGAATAAACAAAGCAATACAGAGTATATGACGAAAACAGAGGAAGAGTATGAAGATATTCCGTAGACCTTTAACGTAGGGAGAAAAAAATATTTAAAAACCAAATAATGAGCAAACAATGCGCTATTATTATAAAAATATAGAATTAACACAGCTAATCGAACAAATGGAAATATTGTATAGAAACCTAACTCGTGAAGATGAAAAAATAAAAAATAAGGAAAACACAGTACAGAGAACATAACGAAAATAATCGAACAAAAGAGGAGTATGCGTAGACCCTTAACGCAGGAAGAGAAATGTACCTAAAAATACAAAGAATATACAGACGTAACACATGAAGTGAAAAATATTATAATAATAAAGAATTAACACGCATCAGAGGAGAAGATAAAGGAAAAATAACGAAGGTAATCCAGAAAATAAAAGAATGAAGACATTGCGTAGAAACCTAACTCATTAAGTGAAAAAAAGCCAGCAAAATAAAGAACACAATACAGAGCACATGATGAAAATAATTTGCGATATTACGTAGACTAAAATATATAGAAAATAGAGAAAAATATTGTAAAAAACAAAGTATAAACAGACGTAAAATTTAATATGAAATGAAAAATATGTCTAAAATAAAAAATTAACAGGCATCAGAAGAGAAGAAGAGAAGATAAATAACAAACACCGAATGTAATCGAAGAAAATAAATGCTTGAATACATTCCGTAGAAACCTAAATCAGTAAATGCAAAAAATCAGGAAAATAACGAAAATCCAATAGAGCACATGACGAAGGTAAGCGAAAAAAGAAGAACATGAAGATAATGCATAAAAACTCATTAATTAAAAAAACAGAATAGTAAAAAACACAATACAAAGCACGTAACGAAGATAATCGAACACAAGAAGAGGATGAAGAGAAAATATTTAAAAAATAAGGTATAAGCAGACGCAAAACATGAAATGAAAAATGTTATTACAATAAAGAATTAGCACACATTAGAAGAGAAGATAAAGAACAATCCAGAACACATGGGGAAGATAATCGAACAAAAGAAGAGCATGAAGATACTGTGTAGACATTAAATGCATGGAGAGAAAATTATTTAAAAAACACATGAGTGGAAAATATTATAAAAATCAAGAATTAACAGGCATCAGAAGAGAAGAAAACAGACAACACATGATTGGAGAAATAATATAAAATCAAGAATTAACAGGCATTAGAAGAGAAGGTAAAAAAGAAATAACGAAAGTAGTCGATGAAAATAAAAACATGAAGGCATTGAGTAGAAACCTAACTCATTAAATGAAATAACCAGAAAAATAAAGAAAATACAATGCAGAGCACATGACGAAGATAATCAAATAAAAAAAAGAGCATGGAGATATTGCGTAAACACTAACCCATAAAATGTTAAAAAACAAAGCATTAAACAGTCTGCATAGACACATAGTGCATATAATTAAGGATCGATCGATTATTAGCGGTAGAACTTAATGTCGTAACGTTATTTAACGACGCAATATCGCCTTATCGCCGCCGCCCGTAACGCTTATTACGGCCGAAAATTATGGAATTCTTTTCAATAAATATCGAAATAAAGGTCATCCGACGGACGTCGTTGTGCAATCTGGTGCAATAACCTTGCACCGATTTAAGGCAATTAAATAATCGGCATCGGAATGATATAACATAACTATGCTGTATCCATACGCTACGATATTATCCTAATTATTGCGATAGATGTCAAGTATTTTAAGTGCCTTAGTTTTTTTTCTCGTGGCCGGTTTTGATCATTGAAAATTGGATTACTTTTGGATTTGTTGTCACAGAAATTGTTTTCTAGTAACTTGCACCTACGCATATTTTGTTTTCTTCCAATTTGTTCTACCCTAAGTGACGTTGACGCAGACCTACCCCCCTGCCAATTAATTCCTGAAAACTTTTGAAACTTTGCCCGCTCAAATTCTGACATCTCTTTCGCAAATATCAGTGGTAACATAAACGTTAATTTAGCCAGAAAGGAAATACGATTAACACGTCTAAATCCATTAATATTTATTCAGAACTCATATTCGAGCTGGCTTTTCTATACTTCATGTAAAAGCGGCTGTTTTGTTATCGTTATCGCTAGCAATAATAGCACTAAGTATTTTTGATATTTTATTTTAACCTATAAAAGAATAATAACGACATAAATAAAACCACACAACTAAAGTAAAAAAAGCGACTAAAGTAGTTAGGACAACGATGGAACAAAATATATTGAGCTTCCGATCAAAGAAACATGACACAGCTGCTATAAAAAAAAATGGTTTTCAATCAAGGAGACGAAAAGAAATGGAAATTAAGGATAACAAAAAAAAAATGGTTCAAAAATTTAAATCAAATTTATAATTTTCTATTTTTTTTTTTTTAAATTAAAATCAGTAGTCTGCATGACGTAACTTTTGAGAACCCCAGTAGAGAAAAGTGCAATATTGTTCATAATTTGCGCTCGACTAATGACTAATGCCAATTAAATCGCCTGTTAATGATATTTGAAACGGTTCGATTTTCATTTAATCGGCAACCCATTCAAGATTTATCGACGTGAGCTATTATGTGATACCCCTAGGTGTTTTTTGCGTCAGCGAATTGTTGCTGCTCCAGATGGTCAGTTCGTCGATAGTATTAAATTACTGCTGATGCATGGCTGAAATTGCTGGGAACATTCTGTTTCGTAATTAATACGATTATTAGAAATTAAAACACACAGTCTGAGGAATTATCCTGGATGGAAAAGGTTGGTGAAGCCTCAATTGAGCCATTAGAGAAGGGGCCGGTCTAGAA
This sequence comes from Pissodes strobi, assembly GCA_016904865.1. NCBI lineage: Eukaryota > Metazoa > Arthropoda > Insecta > Coleoptera > Curculionidae > Pissodes > Pissodes strobi. Next base: position 65,081 of record MU182165.1, read on the forward strand.
ATTGGTGAAACCCGGCTTGAGTTGTTCGTAAAAATTCGATTGAGCCTCAAAATCGTAGACCTTCGGAAAAAAAAATTGATAAAAATTGTTCTGAAGAAGTTAGGAAGCTGCGATTTGGCTTGGGTTAGTGGGTTAGTTTGGGTTAGGAAAACCTGTACGATACTTATATATGGAAAATCTACATAAAATTTTCTATCAACATGACAAGTTTCATAATATTTCATGAACGTGTAGTATTTTTTACAGACGATGACGATGGCTAAAGAGTAAATAAAATCCCAGGAATACAGTCTCGGTGGACATAATAATATTATGAGTACACGAAGCTTTAAAAATTATAATAAATATTTGAAATTCAAATAACAATCCCATAGGCTGATAAATGCATTAGAAATGTAAATGTGTCCTTGTCGATCACTTAGAAATTAACATTTATTACAGGAACAAACTTTGCCGACACTATTTTTGACACGTAAGCAATCCAATTCGCTGGCGCAATCCGTTCCGATGAAACGTGTACCTACCTATTGTCATTGTGCAATTCGATTTCGTTACCGATAGATACAGGACGTGCAACAAGGATCCAAAATTAAAACGTTTTAAGGTATAATTTTCCATGATTATGATTGGTTTAAAATTACCACCATTCAGTCTTGTTCTTTGCATCGCCGTTTCGCATCAATCATTCCATTCACTTCGAGAGGCAGTCCGTACTATACGCCACAACGAGATATCAACGTAATTTATTATTGTTGTATTACAAAAACAGATTAAACAGTAATAATGCAATTTTATACAATAATGTCCCTGTTCTCGTAGGCAAGCGAACGAAATCTGGTGTCAAAGTTTATTGCTGTGATTATATCGTTATTAATCCATTAATGACAGTCCTAATTTATTATGTTCTACGATTGCTGTCAATGGTTTGTATTAATTGATATGTTTTTCTGATTGTATACATTTGAAAGCACGTTTAACATGCGAGCAAATTCAAATTTCGACACGTCAAGGGTCGCAGGATATGTATATCGCGATAGCGCGCATTGGTTCGGGAAGAGGGGCGGACAATAATTAAGCAACAAGAAAATTCCATTATATTTTATGTTTAAATAGAACTTGTCCGTCACGTATAGAACCCAAAAAAAAATGATCCGTCCCTAATTTACACCTTCATAGACCGGTGTGATCGGATATGTCAGGGCTGACAGCTGACGCTGACAGCTCTGCTATTGTTTGTTTATCATTACCGGGGGCGTTCAAATAATTGTCACCACACTATACACGCTAAAATAAAGTCAGGAAGCTTAGGCTTGGTCCTGGACGAGAAACAATCGGGGAATTTATCTGCAAAGTGGGAAATTGCCGAATAAAAAGTTTCACTCTTTTTCATGCCTTTAATCCGATATTTGTTTTAAAAATTAGTATTGTTCTGTAAGTTACACAATTTTTAAATAAAGTTCCTTGCTGCTCGATTTTGTCAAATTGCTTTGAATGTTCTATATACAGGGTGTTACAAACCACACACACCATTGGTATCTCGGAAACTATAAGAGATACAAGGTCGGTTAAATTGGGTCAAAGTTGCACAATTTAAGGGTGATTGACATGCCGTCGAGAAATTTAGAAAATTCCGTCTACTTGAAAACAATGCATTTCCGGACCTATGTTTATATAAACTTTTCATCTATAGATCACTCACAGAGTCACCTCCTGAAGTTTGGCCACTTACTTAAATAACACCCTGTATATTTCAATATATCAGCATTTGGACTCTCATCAATTCAATCACTAAGTAATCCTTTATTAAAAAAAGCCAAGGAAACTCTGGATAAGTCAGGAGATTCAATTTTGCCAAATCGCTTTCAATTCTCTAAAAACCTCTTTATGAGCTAAAAATAGGGCCGCTTCAGAAATGACTTCAGAATCTATATGAGGCAAATTGTTTTTTAAAGCGACATATATGGGCTTCGGCCATCTCAATGACCTAACATAGTAATCTACCAATTATTTAATTTTGAAAAAGCAGTCGAAGAAACCCTGGAAAGGACAGGAAATTTGATGTTGCCAAATTGCGTTGAAGCCTGTGAAAAAGCCCATCGCATTCATGAAGCTGTAAAATAGGGACTGCTCAAAAATGTTATATATATTTCAGTATATCAGTAGGTAGGTATTTGGACTTTATTAACTCAATCACTAACGCCTCTTTCAGACGATACGGATTTTAGCCGGTCTGGTTTATTGTAGTCCAATAGTGCATTAAACTAATCCTTTATTAAAAAGAGTCAAGTAAACCCTGTAGATTTTGCCAAATCGCTTTCAATCCTCTAAAACCCTTGTTACGGGTGGAAATTCTTCTATTTATAAAAGTCATTTTAGGAAGGAATATCGTTTGGAAAATCATCTCTATTGTCTTTTTTTCGATAAGGCCCAAACCTCACTAGTATTCTGATAGCAGTATTCAAATTGTCATTTAAGGATTTTAGTTGAATGACAGTCCATAGTTTTTGACGTGATTACAGATTTTTTTCTGTGTATTAATCTAGTAGGATGAGGGAAAACAGAAGAATCGGTTTTTGTTGATTGAGTGAGTCTTGTGTTTTCGTCATTAGCTGAAGAAAATTTCCTGGGTGAGGAGAAATAGCTCCCGAGAAGTTTTAGACTTTCGGGAGAGAGATGTTGAACTGTAGAAGAAGTAATTTCTACCAACAGCCATTATGGCGATAATCCCAATGTTTCTCTGAGATATCCAGGAAGGTTTTGGTGAACCACAGTTATGGGTAAGTTGTTTTGAATGTAGAATTTCAATTAGATTTTTGGGGCCGAGTTTTGGCAATCCCGTTATTTTCATGTTCGTTTGCTTTTATGGATTAATTTCCGTTTTAGGGTTCTAGTTGCGTATTCCCTGTAGGGTTGTAAGAACTACATTCTTTTTGGAATCTAACGAAATTAGGCTACTCATTAGTTTTGGATGATAGCAGAGAAAGATGATGGTCAACTTATGGACATAGTTTTAATCGATTTAACGACTGTGACGATTGGGAAAATTTTCTTTCCTAAAAATACGAAGAAGTAAAAGGAGAACTTCTCTTTGGTTTACAGGAGGTCCCTTACTCAGATAAGTTCTTATTCTTAGTCAACAATAACGTTTACCTATCAGTGATGTGCCAGAATTTTTAACAGCTTTAGTATTTATTAACAATAATCTCAATCACTAGAGTATATATAATACCTTTTGTGAAGTGTAGATACGCCGGCATAGTTCCATTACTTTATTCTCTCGGGTACTAGATTTTTGGATAATCTCTAGTGCATATAATAACCGAGGAAGTTTATTCATTCTATTTTTCTTTATTTTGGCATTGATATTAAAACGTAAAATAGCACTTTGAGGGATTCGGTTTCTGTTTGCAACTCGGGCTTATGGAAAGGCTATTCTAACCGAGTTGAATTAACTTAGAATAGTTTATGTGATAAAGTCCGGTAATTTTATCACCGTCTAGGTTGCAGATTCCAGCAGAGCGTTACGGGGGTGTGAATTTTCTAAATTTTAATACCCTTTACTTGACACCTTTCAAAATTTCAAATTAGACTGTCAAGTTGACAAGAGGGTGCGTCTAGTTAGAATTCTCTTATAAGGCTAGAGTAGCTTGCTCTTATTTTTCTCCAAAATAAAAGTATTGGCCTCATTTTTCTGTTTGAATTTGAGAATCTGGATCTTCTTTTATTTCCAAGTCTTTTTTTTACTGCGTCCGTATAAACAACGATAGGGCTTTGCCAACTAAAGTAAACTTGGTGGCGTCCAACCCCGACTTGGACTTTAACCTATATTGATTTAATTCCGTATCCAGGTACATCATTTTGGAACTTGTTAGTGGGAAAAGATAAGCTTCGAACCACCCTGAGCCGAGCTAGCCTTGGTGTTTGTTTTCAGGCGGTGCTGGTATAACTGATACGAAGACTGGTGTTGACCGAATTTCAAGGTATTACATCTGATTATAGTTTATTTAATTGGTAATTCTTAATTTGTTAGCAATTTGTCGTCCAGCGCCATCTGCCGAGTATATTATCTTTTAATTGAATAACAATAACGCGTCCAATTTCAAATCAGAATTTAGCAGTAGCTCTAACTAGATAACAAGCAGTAGAGAGTTATAATTTATTATATAACATCCTCTCTATGAGCTAAAAATAGGGCCTGCTCAGAAATGACTTCAGAGACTATATTAGGCAATTTTTTAAAGCGACGTATTTGGGCTTTGGCAAGCTCATTGAGCTAACATAGTAGTCTACCAAGTAATTATTTTTCAAAAAGCAGTCATAGGAACACTGTGAAAAAATTCCATCCCATCCGTTATTCGGCAATTTTTGTCTGTGGAGATAAATTCCCTGATTTTTCCTCGACCAGGACCAAGCTTAAGCGTCCTGACTCAATCTAGCATGTATAGTGGCGACAATTATTTGCACGACCCCGGTAATTAACCGAATAAACAAACAATAGCAGAGCTGTCAGCGTCAGCTGTCACCCTGACATATACGATCACACCTATCTATGAAGGTATAAATTAAGGACGTATCAAATTTTTTTTGCGTGGACAGAAAATTTGATTTTGCCAAATTGCGTTGAAGCCTGTGACAAAGCCCATCGCATCCATGAAGCTGTAAAATAATGACTTCTCAACAACTATAATAATTTTTTTAAAGCAAGGTCTTATGGCTTTCCATTAATTCAATCGGCAAGTAATTATTCGTTAGAAAGAGCCAAGGAAATCCTGATGGACAAGTCAGGCCAGGGAATTAGATTTTGTCAAATCGCTATGAATCCTTTAAAAAACACTGTAAGCTGCTCAAAAATGTAGGCATTTAGGCTTTGGTCAACTCAATGAGAACATGGTATATAGTTTACCAAATAATTATTATTTTAAAAAGAGTTGAAGCAACCTGGAAGAGGCAGGAAATTTGATTTTCCCAAATTGCGTTGAAGCATGTACAAAACTCCCACCGGATCCATGAAGCTGTCAAATAGGGACTGCTCAAAATATATATATTTATTTTTGGGCTTTTGTCTACTCAATACGGGCAATATGATTGTCCTCTACCAAGTGCCTAATTATTTTTTAAAGAGTCGAGGATTTACCTAGAATTTTTTTTATAATTATTTGTAAAAAAGAACAATCTGTCATGTCATGAACCTAAAAATAAGGATGGCTCAAAAATAGAAGCAACGTTTCAGCCCCAAAAACTTAAAGATTACAAAGCTGGTCAATTCGATTCATACAAAATGAGCCAAACGTCTGGAATTCCTGAAATAACTGGTGAACCAGGCAATAGATTTAATCCACATTTGATAGATCGAGGTAATTGATTATTGCGGACCTTAGGGCGTTGTTGCCAGTTTTTGTTTTTTTTTATGAAATTTAATCCAAAAATAACGTTATGTGAATGGAAAATTGCGTATTTACCACCACAAATAGAAAATTTAAATAAGGAACAATAAAATAAATCTCTTTTCTCGTCGAAAGTACGTCGTGACAATTAAAAAACGACAACGATAGCAATCAAATTCGCTCGCGTATGGTTTCTTGCGAGGCCGATAATTGAGGGCACGACGCAAAAATATCCGAGAGTGGTCGTATTTATATATTTAATTCCGACTTTCATCTAGAAAAATGGCGCCGTCCAATCAAAGCTCAATGGGCTCGAAAATTGCCCTTATTTATGTATCGCTCGTTTTTTTTTTGTTTTTCTGCGTTGCGTCGTGCCAATTATAGAAAATGTCCCGTTTCCTAATCGCCGCTGCTGTGCGTATCCCCCGGTTTCGTTTTGATGCGGTCTAATCGAGAGAAAATTGTTCCATTTGTCGCCGTATTATTATGGAAAGAATTTTGAAAAGTTTAACTGGAATACTACATAGATCACGTGTAAATAATACTAATTGATCCGAAGAAGTTGTAAATTAATATTCACGTGATCTCGATGATTTGGGACACCCTGTATAAACAAAAAATCGGTATATTGATCTGTCCTAGCACTGATTTATGACTAGAGAATATAGAGGGCCAAAAGGAGAAAAATCTCACTTGCCAAAATTAAGGATGAAAAGTCGAAACGAGCTTTACACATACTTTACAGTCATTTAATAATCTGACATGCCCTAATTCGTGAGGATCGTTCCAGTAAATTTTATTTATTTTTTTTTAGTTAGTTGACCGTATCGGAAGCCCGCGAAAAATCGTCAAAAATTTCTGTTACACTTCACCTAGCCTATTTAGGTTCTTTATCAATTTTATTTGAGACTCAAACAGTGCCAGGTCTGTATTATAATGACTCGTGTTAATATTGAAAAATTATAATTTTTGGGAATCTTACTGTATCGAATGCCCGCGAAAAAGCCCATCATAGCTAGAGCTTAAATTAATTTAATTTGAAATATCATTGATTGTATAATTAGTTTTGGGAAACTTACGCTGTGTATATCTAAATATCTATCAGGGCCAGGTCTGTACTGTAGTGAGGCGTGAATCAATGCCATATTAAAAGATGATAATTATATGGAAACTTACCATGCTTATCAAAAATGTCGAAATTAGTTCACTTTGCCCCGTAATTTAGATTTAAAAAAAAAAAGATCCGCGGCCGGCCAAAATGGTCGATTATTATTAAAACTGCGTCTTATTACGTGGAAACTGATCGCCTTCGACGTATAATGAAAACTAGACAACGAAGCCCAAAAAATGCTCTCGCTCGAGAGTGCCAAAACAATTTTTGGAAACAAAAACGGTTGTCTAGTCCGTTTCTTTTATTTTGGCATGACTAAGAGGCCCCCGGAAACTCTGTTTGATGTAGAGACGAAACGGCCGGCATTTCGTAATTTTAATTATTTCAAGATACAACCGGTGGTTATCCGAACTTTGATGACTCTACATTTGCGTGTGTGTGTGCAATAAATCTCAGTTAAGATCTTCAAAGCGAAACACGTTAAGCCTCCTTTAAATTGGCTCAATTTCGGAAGAAAAATCCTTTAAGTCAAGGAAATTTGTTAATTCAAAACGAGAAATTTGGTGCATTTTTATTTATTTTGTCAAGTCTTATCGGCTTAATTTTAATGTTTTGAGGATCTTCCTATTTCTCAATTTTTTTTTCTGATCGTAATATTTGTAAAATATTCTTAAATTATTGGTACAGCTCTTTGAGCTGTACCAATAATTTGAATCCTCCATAAAAGTTGCGCTTTGTTCCCTGACATGTTAAAATTATCAAGAAAATTCGTTAATTCTGTCCCTGAAAACAAGAAAATTGCTTAATTTTTATTTATTTTTTCAAGTCTTTCATTGGCTTAATTTTAATGTTTTTGAGTATCCAGCTCCTTTACAATTTTTTTTTCTGATCGTAATATTTGTAAAATATCCTTAAATTATTAATATAGCTTTTTTGAGTCAGTCTAGCCATCAAGATGTATTTTCTGAATTCCCAAGAAAGTTGCGCTTTGTTCCCTGGAAAGGAAATTCGTTAATTTTGCCCCTGAAGTAAAGAAATTTGTTGCATTTTTAGTTATTTTTTCAAGTATTTTCTTGGCTTAATTTTTAGTGTTTTTGAATATCTCGCTACTTCACAATTAGTCTTAATGTTTGTAAGACTTCCTTTGTTATTCCTATATTATTTAACGCCCCGAGGCGTAGGTACAGAACTTCGTTTTTTTACTTTGTCCAAATTTAAATTTTTATTTGATTAATAAGGAACTTTTCAAATGATAAATGACAATTATTGTTTAAAAAAAATATGTATTTTTTACTTTGTTTAAATTTAAATTTTATTTTTTTATATTTTAATTAGATTAATGAGGAATTTTTCAAATTAAAAATTACAATTATTTAGAAAAAACCAATACTGTTTCACTTTGTCCAATTTAAATTAGATTAACGAGGAACTTTTCAAATTAAAAGCGGCAATTATTTAAAAAAAAAAATCTCTTTCTTTATATTTAACCTTTATTTTTAAAATTTTAATTAGATTAATGAGGAATTTTTCAAATTAAAAATAACAATTATTTAGAGAAAAACAATACTGTTTTACTTTGTTCAAATTTAAATTTTAATTAAATTAATGAGGAACATTTCAAATTAAAGACGACAATTATTTAAAAAATATATATATATTTTTTACTTTGTTTATATTAAAGCTTTATTTTTTTTTAAATTTTAGTTAGGATTAATGAGGAATTTTTCAAATTATAAATGAAAATTATTTAGAAAAAAAACACAAATCTGTTTTACTTTGTTCAAATTTTAATTAGATTAATGAAAAATGCCGATCATTGAAAAAAAAAACAAAAAATGTTTTTAGGTACTATGTTTTAATTTAGATTTTTATTAGATTAATCAGGAATTTTTTAAATTAAAAACGACAGTTAATTAACAAAAAAAAACAATTTTCTTTATTTGCTTTAATTTCAATTTTGTTTTTTTAATTTCATTAAATTAATGACACATTTTTCAAATTAAAAACGAAAATTAAAAAAAGCACATTTTTTAACTAGATTAATGAGAAATTTTTCAAACTAAAATGCCGATTATATTCTAAAAAACCATTTACTATGTTTTAATAATTTTTTTTAATGAAAATTGCCTTAATGAGGAATTTTTCAAATTTTAAACTACAATTATTATTTTCAAAAAGGAAAACAAAATATCAAATTGTATTTAAATATCAGATAGTAATGTGAATAGAAATAACATTATCTAGGTATACCAGGTGACACATTATAAACCAGCACCCATGTAACTTATTATTTTTTTATTGATCCTAGATCTTATATAAGAGCAAAAAATATATAGAAAATATCTCGAATATTTAATATTTTTTTAATTGAATTAATTTTCAAGTTATTTATTTATTTATTGTCATTTTCGACCGCTGCTTTTAAGACATCACAGAATAGCCAACATTACTTAATTAATTAAATATCAAAATTGCTAATATACATGCCATGCTTACTAAATTTGTGGTAAGAAACTCTAATTAATTTTTCATTTTTCAATTAATAGATGTTTATTTACGTAATTTTATTTAATTTTGATGTGTTTACATGCGTTTTCGACTTACCATCTTGATGCGGTACTTGACACGATACAGAATGATAAAGGGACATCCCTTGGATATTTATATAGGCGGAGACGAAGAAACGACGAACAGGGCCGGCTTGGGAGGGGGGGCGGAGCGCTCCCGTTTGCCCGACGCGGTGTCGATAAAAGACGCTGTGTACGAAACGCGTCTTTCTATCGTTCTTAATTTTTTTTCTTTCCGCGCGTTCAGTGTACTTTATTTAGACCGGTTTCAATCCTTTCTAACTTTTCGAAGGCCTTTGAAGTCTGTGTGCATGCCAAATTGTCTTATCAACTTAAATATATAATTTCAGAAAAACAACATGGCTTTTTTCAAAAAAATCTACGGTTACTAATATGGCATGCGTTCTGCAAATAGCATATCAAGCAATTAATAAGAGGAGGCAGCTAGATGTACTACACACAGACTTCTCTAAGGCTTTTGACCGTCTGGTTCATGGTTTGTTAGCTCGAAAGTTAGCATTGGTTGGTTTTCATCCCAATCGTGTTGCATTTTCACTTCTTATTTAAAAAATAGGCTTCATTATGTTGAATATAATTGATTTAAATCAGCGTTTTACTTAGCGTCAAGTGGTGCACCCCAGGGCAGTAACTTAGCCCCAATGTTATTCACTTTATGGTTTACTAGTTTTAATTACTATGAGTGTTGTAGCTACTGTGGGCTTTTATCTATTAAAGTGCTCATAAATGTATTTGTATTGTATTTATATATCTTTTAGATTGTCTTGTAATTGGGATTTTCCTGTTGGATAATAAACGATTTGAATTTGAATTTTCATGTCTACGCAAGAGCATGTAATGCCCAAAGTTGTCTACGTTCGGCTTTGTAACGCTCATTTGGATAATTTTTAGTTATTTAGGATTTTTGTCGAAAACGGCTGCGGTAATTTGAGATTTGGCACGTTTTTAGGCAACACTTGGGTGGCGAATTTTTACGTTAAATCTGCGATTTTTCAAAATTTTGCTTTGATGCACGATAACTGCCGAAAAAATTCCTGGACATTTTCCTTATTGACGGTCTTAAATATGTTTTATTTTTTTAAGAAAAGCTGATAATTTGATGATAATCTACGCCAAAAACCGTACAACAGTCCACTTTACTATTGATATATAGGGTGAGCTAGTCGAATTTATACATTTGGAGTTTTAATACTGCGTTGCATTTGAAGTCTTATTTGGATTACCTTGTACATTTTGTCAATCTTTTTAATATATTGATGCAAATTATCACCTATTACAATAAATATGTATTTTGCCGGCCTATATACTTATAGTCAGTTTTGACGCACGTCTTGCCATCGGCAGCGTAGCTCAGAGATCAGAGCGCTCGCTTAGCATGCGAGAGGTACCGGGGTCGATGCCCGGCACCTCCAAGATTTTATTTTTATTTTTTTGTATTATTCTCACTTCTGTCATTTTTGTTTTTGCTTTCTATTAATTTTCTTACTTTAAATAGTCTATTTAGTATTCTCCATCCGCATCCAAACCAAAATGAGGTAAACGCTAAAAAGTAAACAAATATGTTTTCCTTTATTTTTTTTTGACAAATTTCGTTGAAAATTGGAGCCATTTTGGAACTCTTTAATGGAGGCGAGGAAAGCTTTTTTCACCCTTAATTCATCTTAAAAATTTCGGGTTATTAAATTTGACCATTTAAAGATGGCGGACAACTTGGTATTTCAAAATGGCGGCTGGAGGAGTAAGTATTTTCCTGTTGCCAACTTCCAAACTTTTTTTGCGTACTTTAATCAAATTTTGTAAGTAAGTAATGTATTCATTTTTAAACGGAGCGCCATCTTAATGGCCTAATAATTCTCTTAAATTCATGAAAATATGTTTTGATCATCTTGGACATAATTGCTTCAATAGACATTTGTCTTATCAACTTATTTTATAGAATAGAAATCTTGATAGTTTACAGAAATGAAATACATTTACTGGACACTGGACGCCATATTAGAACGTTTTAGTTTTATCATTTTGTTTCGCGTGCATGGTTTCTATAGAAATGGAAGACATGTTTTTTTCTTGCATTTAAGATTTTTAATTAATTATACGAGAGCCGCCATCTTGAAACATCGAAGATAACTATACCTTTAAAATTATGTTTAAAAGGGTTCAAGATGGCACCCAGCCGCCATTTTGAAATACTGATTATTAATTTAAACCCTGACAACTAAACTAAAATATTTTTATTTTTGCTTTAAAAGGGGCAAATATCATTCTGACAGTTACGAATGACCGCCATCTTGAAACGGTTAAATTCGATGTACCGATAGGGCTTTAAAATGAGGTGCCATTTTACTCTCTATTCCACTCAAAAAGGATTTCTAAAATATGTTTACGTTTTTGTTTTTAGAATGAAATGGATAGAAAGAGTTTTAAAATCAGGTGCCACTTTACTCGCCATTCCACTAAGAAAAAATCAAAATCTTTGTGAATTTTTCTTTTAATTTAATACAGAACTGTCTGAATTATTGTTTTATTTGTTTAGTATTTTTTTTCCATTTGCTTTACGCGGCAAGACATAATATCCAATACACATGTAGGCGCTTAAACGTGTCGTGTCGACACGATTTGCACAGGTTCTGTTCAAATTTGTCGAGTTTAATAATAGCTGATAAAAATGATATAAGGTGTGTTTAGTATTGCATTTTTAAGCAAATATTTTAAGTACGATAAGAATCGATAATTTGGTGGTCAATTTTGGAACTTCCATGTAGTCCTTCCTGTTTATTCGTACCGTATATGCCTAATCTTTGTTCCTGATTTCTCAGAAAATTATGATAGTTGGTGCATGGAAAATGGGTAAGTGGACCTAGGTAGGTTAGAATTGAACAGGGGAGGATCGAAAAATTAAAAACGTAGCGTCCGAAATGAAACATAATCCGATATTTTGTCCTTTTTTGATTCGGCGACCTCAAATTTAATTCTCCCTCCCATGCGTGCCAAGTTTTACAAAAAATACATTTTTTGTAGTTTTTCAATATCTCTAATCGGATTGTGCGTATCAATCAAATCAAATTGTAGAAACGGACTATTTTTTAATTTTTAACGAAACCCATTATCTCCGCCACTGTTAAATCTAAATTAAAGCGCCAATGATGAAATTCAGTTAATTGCTTTAAAAGCGCGTTTGTGAATTATGAAAGAAATTATGTTGTGTTGAAAAAGTTTATACGCCGCACGCGTACACGCGCTACCACTGGTCTAAGAACTCACTCAGTGTTGCCACCTCTAGAACAATGTCCCTATATGGTGAAAATTGATTAAGCACATTTGAAACCATATAAGAATTAAAGGATGTTTCCGCATTCATAAAGATGTCCGCTGGTCTTGGGGCTCATCCAGTGTTGTCAGCTCTAGAACCAAACTAATCTCTACTTTATATGGTAATGAGTTCTCGTTGCACAAGTTCGCATCGCATCTGCACTGCGCGATTGCACTCGCGATGTCGGCCCTTCTAGAGATTAGTCTATCAGCAGTCAAGTCAGATTGTAATTACTTTGGTGCATATATTAGTTTGCCTATGCGGCTGTATTGCTCTGAAGAGCTTATTTTAGGGGGGGTTCAAGCTTAGTAGCGTGCAGGAAAAAGTTCCTCAAAAACCCTGCTTTTCATTTACACGAGACGGCACAGACATGTAACATTGAATATATACATTATATACATATAAGCCAAAGGATAGTTCCACATTCAAAGAATTGTCCACTGTCTTAGGATTCATCCAGTGTTGCCAGCTCTAGAAAAATGTCGCTATCTAGGGAAATTTTAAGGCATTTAAGGATGAAAGCATTGTCCACGTTTTATGGAAATTTGAATAAACCCTCAAAAATTATACAGATTAATAGAATTCATCCCTTAAAGCTAAGATACATTAATTTTTAAGATAAAATTTTTTCGAATATTTTTCTAAAGGAAGCATTGCTTTTCTTGCTTATATTCGTCCAGTATTGCCAGCTTTAGGAATATTTCCATATCCTAGGGAAATTTTAAGCCATATAGGAAATAAAGGATAGTTCCACATTCAAGGAAATGTCCACTGGGTTTAGGGCTCATCCAGTGTTGCCAGTTCTAGAAAAATGCCCCTGTCTAGGGAAATTTCAAGGCATTTAAGGATAAAAGTATTTTCAACGTTCTATGGAAATTTGAAAAGAAAACCAAAAATATTAAAAATTAATACAATTCAGACCTAAGAACTAAAATTCTTGCTTCTATGGATCGCGTGCTTGTCCAGTATTGCCAGCTCTAGGAGTATTTCCATATTCTAGGGAAATTTTTAGTCATATAGGAAATAAAAGATAATTTCACATTCAAAGAAAAGTCTCCTGTCTTAGGATTCATCCAGTGTTGCCAGCTCTAGAAAAAATTATCTCTAGGGATGATTAAACGTATTTTATGCAAATTTGAACAAACCCTCAGAAAGAAAGAAAAATCAATAGAATTCGGATCACAAACGGATATGTCTTTTTAAGATAATATTTTTTGCTATTCTTGCTTCTATGGTTCGCGCGCTCATACAGTGTTGCCAGTTCTTGGGAAATTTTTAGATATATATTCCACATGCTCAGAACTAAGATGCTTTTGTATGGCAATATTTATTTCGGTTATTTTTCGTATAACAATAGTCCGCTACGTAATCAGCTGGTTTTTCCATGTTATTTTAACGGAAGCATAACCCCCTTGAACTACACGTCACTATTCCTCCTGTTATCTCGAGAATTATTTGCAAGCCATTGGAGATTAAGGCATTTTTCCAAAACTGCCAGATTTATGAAAATGTCCCTTATCGAAAGAAGCGTCAATCCGTTTAGGGACTAAAGGATGAG
>MU182165.1:81976-110585 GCA_016904865.1 Pissodes strobi
TTTACTCTAATTAAGAATTTTTACTTGTAGCCGCCCTTGACTCTTCTAGGGATACAAGCGAAATTTGGTTATAACCAGTTACATTATTCAGTTAAAACATATTTCATCCGTGATTAAGTGTATTTCTACTGGAAACAAAAAATGTTTTGCTTATCTAATTAAGAAGTTTTGCTTTTAGCCACCCTTGACACGTGCATGAATACATTACAATAATGTCATTTTTTATTTAAATGCGCTGCAATATTGAAATAGAACGTCTTTTACACTAATTTAGAATTTTTACTTGTAGCCGCCCTTGACTTCCATGTGGATAAGAGTAGAGTGGATCGCCGTAGTAAAACATCTGTCAAATTATTTCTCATTTGGATCCATGACGTCACTCGACCTGTCCTATTGGTCGATCCATCTCGTATTACGATATGTGTGCGTGATTCAATCGATTTCTATCAAGAGCTCTAGTGGTGTAGAGGTTTAGATCGTTGGGTCTCACCTGGAAAACGCGGGTTCGAACCCCGTTGCTTTTTTTTTATTTTTTTTTACATATTATGTTTCTAAACAGCTTTTTTTCTTGATTTTGGGTTAGTTTGGGTTAGTTTGGATTAGTTTGGGTTAGTGTGTAAAGGATCTTATAATGCTAAGTATTTATACGGCGACGGTTTTCAAAATACCGCCAACTATCGAGTGACGTCATGGATCCAAATGTGAAATAATTTGACAGATGTTTTACTACGGCGATCCACTCGTGATAAGAGTAACATTTGGTCAGACTTGGCTTATACGAGTTACAGTTTTTAATTAAAACGTATTTTATCCCTCATTAAGTGTGTCTACAGGAAACAACAAATGTTAAGCATATTTAATGATGTCTTTTTGCTTGTAGCCGCCCTTAACATGTGCATGAATAAATTAAAATTGTGTCATACTTTATTTAAAGTGGCTGCAATATTCAACTAGAACGTATTTTACTATAATTAAGAATTTTTACTTGTAGCCCCCCGTTAAATTTGGTCAACCTTAGTTATAACGAGTTACTATTTTGAATTCAAACGTATTTATAAGTATTGTCTCTACTGGAACCAACAAATGTTCTGCTTACTTAATGATGTTTTACTTGTTGACTCGTACATGAATACATTGAAATTGTGTCATACTTTATTTAAATGAGCTACAATATTCAATTAGAACTTACTGTGCCATAATTAAAAAATTTTACTTGTAGTCGCCCCTGACTCCCGTGTGGATACAAGTTAAATTTGGTCAAACTTGGTTTATACAAGTTACAATTTTCAATTCGTATTCATGTTTTACTTTGATTAAGAATTTTCATAACAAAAATGTTATCCCTAATTAAGAATTTTGTACTTGTAGCCGCCCTTGACTCACGTGTAGATTTTATCACACTTGGCTTATTATACGAATTATAAATTTCAATTCGCATAAATATGATTCGCAATTGAAATTTTGTAACTCGTAATAACACATTTTATTCCTAATTAGGATGGTTTAGTTGAGATGCAATTTTCAATTCGATGGGATTTTATATGAGTTTCTAAGATTTGTTCAAACCTGAGATAAGGGCGGCTAGAAGTCATTTTTTTTTAATTAGGTATGCATTTCAGTTGAATGTTAGTTATTAGGATGAAAAAGGCAGGGGTTAGTGTTAACCCAAATATTTTTTTATGGTGAATAAAGTAAAAAGCTGACGTAATCGGAAGCTATAAAAGTAGATATAGCGATAATTGGTACAAGTTTATGACATTTTCGTTGCACTGCGGTGTGGGGGGTGGCAATAAATTCAATTACATTCGTATAGGGTGCTAAATGGGCTATAATTGTTTGGCGGCCTAAATATTCGAGGGAATTCTAAAAATAATATATGATAATACCGGCATATACAAGGTGTCCAAAACAAGACGTAACCGCCAAATATTTTCTAGGACTCATTCCTAGGAATATAGACATGATATGAATCGTTGGGTCATGGCTGGACCCAGGCTTTCTGTTGCCACAGAAATTGTACTATTTTTGATTTTGATTAATTAATGTTATTAATGACTTAAGTCGGCTTACAAGAAAAAACACTGTACGCGCGATAGGGAAACTTATCGTTACGTAACATTTTGACCTTTCGGCTTTCGGCAAGTGCAACAGATCCATTTTTAACTAGATCGTATATAAGCACTATTTAATTAATTGTTTCAGTTGCCAACTGAGCGTCAGAAAGTCGATTAATACTCGCTCGGGTCAAATTTCCACAAATTTCTAAATATGTTCGATTCGTAGGCCATTCATTTCGAGATAGTTCAAACCGATAAGGTTCAACGCTGCCATGCGGTCTCTCACGTATGCATTCGGTGGATCCAATAGAAAGGTCGTTAGGCTTATCGATTATCGATTAAACTATCGAGTCGTTCACCATATATTTAATCGATTTGGGTCAAGAACTCCGGTAATACGGATTTTTTAGTTTTTGAAATTGTTAAAATTTACATGGGAAATATCTTATTTGCCCGAAGAATGTATTCTTATCGAATGGCCACCGCGTTTCCCGAACCTTACTCTACTTGATTTTTTTTACCAAGCCAAGTAGAAGTGCCACAAAATAATGGCACACTTTCCATAACAGTTTTAATCTCAGATACTCGGAAAACGGACGAGATATGATAACGCTGCAATAGTTAAAAATTGCATCAAAAGCTCCGAGTGATTAAATTTTAAATAGCCACCGGATGGATAGCTTTGGTAAAATCTAGACCCATTTTATGTGCATCTTATCAATTATAAATGTGCTACAGAACACACTATATATTAACATACTGTCTCAAGTCGTTTTAGATGTTGACACGGACCCCCGTGTTATTTAGAAATTTTACGGTTTCCCTTGTAAAGATTGATATACGCTATTTAGGGTTTTCTATTAGGTCACCCAAAAATTACCCTATTAACTTTTTCTATTGAATATGTTATAAATACAATCAAATTTGTCTACATAAAATACACATGACAGTTTTTGCAACAGCATATTCATCTGAAGGAAGCCATTGGTGGCATAATGGAATATAAGGAAAAAACAGGGCGCAGGGTTTTTTTATTCGCATATTCACCAACAATAACAATATCTTCTAATTTTTAGTTGCCATGGACAAAAAGGTTCTAGTTGAACCTATCGGTAGTCATCGACCTCCGATCTTCCAAGATCAATTAAAGTACACTGTTGCCAACCAAAGCAACGCACTTAACCCTTCGGTAAGTTGCCTGTTATTTATTTATTTATATTGTCATAATGATTTTTATTATTTAACTAGCAGTACGACCATCAGTTCACAATTTCAGCTTTAAATTAATGTTCCGGCTTAGTTTCAGTTTAAAAAAACTCCTTAATTGAAATTAAAATTACTCAATTAATTTGCCCAATTTTGTCAGAACAAGTTCTAATTTTTCTCCCGTCTTTTCAACTAAGTTTAGGAAAAAATTAAAACGTTTTTTTTTAAATGTCAGTGTCTCTGGAAAATGTCAAAAATAAATGGTAATGCTTCGTGGCTTCTTAAAAAATGCAGCTAAAAATCCAGGTTCGTACTAAGAAAAAAGTAAACTGAGAGAGCCGGAAGGAGAAACGTCAGATTCCAAATTGAAAACCAGCAATTCCCAGAGAAAAAAAAACGATGGGAAAGTAGACTTTAGTTCGCTTCTTTTTTTATAAATTCAGAAAAAAGTACAACCGTTTTTTTTTCCTAAAAACAGAAACTTACGGCACTTTATAGGGCTTCTTAAAAAATGCAGCTAAAATCCAGGTCCGTTCTTAGGAAAAAATAGGCCCTGGGGGTCCGAAGAAGAAATGTTGGATTTGAAATTAAATATCTACAATTCGTAGATTAAATTAAAAAAGGATGGAAATGTAGAGTTTATTCAGCTTCGTCTTTTCAAATAAGTTCAGGGGGAAAAAACGATTTTTCAAAACATCGCTTTTTAAATATCATAAACTAATGATAATGCTTACAAGGAAGCTGAAGGAAACCGAAAAAGGAAAAAATTATAGAAAAGTAAAATTTATTTTGCTTCGTCTTTTCAGATAAATTAAGGAAAAAAGAACGATTTTTCAAAATATCGTTTTTAAAAAAAATATCAGATATTAGTGAAATGCCTCAATTTTTGTTCGTGGCAGACCATAGAGGCTTTTAAAAAACGTTGCATAGAGTCCAGATCCGTACTTGGAAAGAAAATTAGGCTGAGATGCCCGAAGAAGGAAAAACCGACAGGAAAGTGAAGTGTATTTTGCTTCGTCTTTTCACATAAGTTCAGGAAAAAAACGATTCCTCAAAATATCATATTTTTTTAAATGTCAGAAACTAATGATAATGCTTCAAGTTTCTTTATGGTACACCATAGAGCTTCGTAAAAATGTTACAGGCAATCCAGATCCGTATTTAGAAAGAAAAGGAGGGCCCAAAGAAGGAAAAAACGATAGGAAAGTGAAGTGTAGTTTGCTTCGTCTTTTTACATGCTTCAACTTTCTTCATGGCACACGATAGGGCTTCTTAAAAAACGTTGCAGGAAATCCAGGTCCGTAATTAGAAAGAAAATGAGAGTCCGAAGAAGGAAAAACCGATAGTAAAGTGAAGTGTAGTTTGCTTCGTCTTGTCAGGAAGAAAAAAACGATTTCTCAAAATATATATATTTTTGAATATCATAAACTGATGATAATGCTTCAACTTTCTTTATGGCACACCATAGGGCTTCTTAAAAATGTTACAAGCAATCAGGTCCGTATTTAGTAAGAAAATGAAGGTCCAAAGAAGGAAATGCCGATAGGAAAGTAAAGTATATTTTGCTTCATCATTTCGCATTCAGGAAAAAATACGCTTTCTCAAAATATATATTTTTTTAAGGTACATCATAGGGCGTCTTTAAAAAACGTTACAGGAAATCCAGGTCCGTTCTTAGAAAGAAAATGAGGGCATGATGAAGTTAAAAACGATAGGAACTTTTCACATAAGTTCAGGAAAGAAAAAACGATTTCTCAAAATATATATATATTTTTTTAAATATCAGAAACTAATGATAATGAATCAACTTTCTTTATGGCACACCATAGGGCTTGTTAAAAAACGTTACAGGGAATCCAGTTCCGTACTTAGAAAAAAAATGAGGGCCCAAAGAAAAAAATCCGATAGGAAAATGAGGTGTATTTTGCTTCGTCTTTTCACATAAGTTCAAGAAAAAAAAACGATTTCTCAACACATAATTTTTTTGTAAATATCAGAAACTAATGATAATGCTTCAACTTTCTTCATGGCACACCATAGAGCTTCTTAAAATACGTTACAGGGAATCCAGGTCCGTACTTAGAAAGAAAATGAGGGCCCGAAGAAGGAAAAAACGGTAGGAAAATGAAGTGTATTTTGCTTCGTCGTTTCGCATAAGTTCAGGCTTCTTAAAAAACGTTACAGGGAGTCAGGGTCCGTACTTAGAAAGAAAATGAGGGCCCGAAGAAGGAAAAAACGATCGGAAAGTAAAAATTATTTTGCTTCGGTTTTTCAAATAAATTAAGAGAGAACGATTTTTCAAATTATCGTTTTTTTTTTTTTAAGAAAATATCAGAACCTATGATAGTGCTTCAATTTTCTTCGTGGCGCACCATAGAGCCTTTTTAAAAACGTTGCAAGGAATCCAGATCCGTACTTAGGAAGAAAAGTAAGCTGAACTGTCTCGAAGAAGAAAAAAACGTTAAGGAAGTTAAATTTATTTTGCTTCGTTTTTTTCAAATAAATTAAGGAAAAAGAACAAAGAACGAATTTTCAAAATATCGTTTAAAAAAAAAATCAGGAACTAATGATAATGCTTCAATGCAACAAAAACGTTACCTAAAGTCCAGGTCCGTACTAGGAAATAAAATTAGGCTGAGGGCCCGAACAAGGGAAAAACGATAGGAAAGTAAACATTATTTTGCTTCGTCTTTTGATATGTTATTATGTTCAGGAAAAAAACGACTTTTTAAAATATAACTTTTTTAAATAGAAGAAACTAATGATGATGCTTTAATATTCTTCATGAAATCATGTCTTCCTAAAAACATTACAAAGAATCCAGGTCTGTACTTAAAAAAAATATATTGCTGGGGCACAAAGTAGAAACAAAAACGATAGGAAAGTGAAGTTTATTTTGTTTCGTCTTTTCAAATAAGTTTAGGAAAATGTAAAACCCCTCTTTTCGAGGCGAAAGTAAATCCCTACCACGGTCTTATGAATTTTAATTAGACCTATAGGAATTCAGAAAAATGACAGTTAATGGGCGAAGCTAGATGAGCAAGGGAAAACGCATGGCCCTCCGCCCGCTTCGCTCGCTTCGGGGGCGCAATCAGCAGCTAAAACTAACCCAAGGCATGCCCAAAACCAGCTCTAATCTAGCCGAAAAAGTTACTAGCTTTGTTTTTCATAAATTGCATCTAGCTTCGTACATTACCTGTTACTTAATTAAGATCCATAAGAGGACCGTGGTGTGGATGTACTTTCGTCTTTTCAAGGCAGAGACTGTTAAAAAGAAAATGTTAAACAGTGATTTGCAAAAATTTCAAAATCAGGTGTTAATTCTTTAACTTTCTCTCCAATTACGCAACTTTTTCCCGTATATTTAATCAACTTTGTACCTCTTACGCTTTCCAAGATTCCCTTACTTATAAGCGACCCCCTGTATAACAGCATTGGTTTGTTCTATGTTGTAGATTTTAACGTACGGTATACTGGAACCTCCACTAACAATATTAACAGGCCAAATGTTGTTAAGTGCCGATCAGGCCACTTCTTCCTCCAGCATTACGGGTGGTCTAATAGTAAGGGAGAGTAACCCTCCTCAGCCGAATATTCATCTTCCCTCTAAAAGCGACGTTCAACCTCACATGTAAGTATCATTATACTCTATAGAGGATGTTCTATTAAAAACAAGCATTTATATTATAGGTTCAACCCTAAGGTACCCAAGTTACTGCCCCTGGATAAACGCAAGAAGGTCACCTGGAGCCCTAGCCCGCCAAATGCTTCCAAAAGATCTTATGTGAGGAATCCTATCCATGGCTCCTATGCCGTAATATCCTCGGGGTCCGGCAAATGTAAGAGCCCGAAGGGCTCGTGTGAAGCCAGTACTTCGAAACAGGGCACTCCAAAAAGTAAGTATGTTGTTCGAGTTATGAATACTTACCCAATAGTTCTAATTGTTTTTCCCTAATTCTGATGGTCTCGTAAAAAAATTACATTAAATAAACGGTGACAGTGTTGCCATATCGTCTTCAGTTTCTGGAACTATGTAAAAATGATTCTTCATAGTGCAGTTTTGGGTTGGTAGGTATATGGTTCGATTTGAAAAATAAATTAAATGTACAAAACTTGAGTTGACAGTGTTGCCAAGTCGTGTTTAGTTTCTGAGCTATCGGGGTACATGTAAAAGTGGTGTTTCATAGATAGATTCTGCGTATGTTCTTGTAGAAAAAACAATTTTCTGTGGAATTCGAAGGGATTACATGTCAAAATTGTTACAGGCGCTTACGGTACGAATACCAACGGGACCCGAAGGACGAGCTTGATGGCTAACGCCGAGCGATCCGTCAAAAAGTCCCCGTCGAGGGTGCCGATAAAGCAGAAATCCATAATGATTTCGAGAAAGAACCTGATGGCCCTAGACGAAGATTCCAAGAGGCAAATATCGGCAACATCGTCAGGTAAACAGGGTGAATAGATTTAATGCCATTAGGGTTTGGGAATTAACGATAATTTTGCAAAATATTTTTTTTATTATTTTTAAAATTTATATTTTTTTATTATTTTTGTTAAAATAATGGCTCCAATTTTCCACTTAAAACAAAAAACAAAATCAAATATTTTTATAGAATATAAAAATTTCAAAAGTAATACTAATAAACTATTTAAACTTAAAGTAAACTAAGTATTTAAAAAAATAAATAAATATAAAAATTAAAAAAAAAAAAATATTAAAACATATTCACATTAATAACGATCTGAAAAACGATAAAAAAAGATTAAAGTTCGTATTTAAAAAAACAAAGTTGATGGACTGGATAGAGCGGAAAAGTGGCAATGCAAAAATGGCTCAAGGAAAAATAAAACGATTTTTCAATATTCCGGATATCTCCGGAAATACTCGGTATTTTATAACCTTCTAAACAACATATTGTTAGGCATCTAAATACGCAATTTTGCCCTAATTTGACCGACGCTAGCGTCACAGCTGTGTCTTACTGTTTTCGAGATCCCCATACCTATATAATCGCATTTTATATACAAAAAATATATATTTTTTACTATCAGAATTTCTTGCCTTGTAACAGGAATATCATTGTCAAGCTTGGCTATTGGTCTAATATTCTAATTTTTCTAGAGAAAATTACAATTAAAAATTTGTTCAGAGTAGTTGACTACCTGCTTATGACCCTCATTCAAGTTTAAAAGAAATTGCGTCATCCGTTCCTCGAACGGTCGCTAGATCTTAGATCTGGGCGGTCTCACGGTACGCGTCAGACCACCTTTCTTCAGTTCGGATTTTTAAACCGTTACGTCATCCTTTTCGTTGGCGCCACTATTATTTAAGGGTGTGTCTCTTTCACAGAATTCAGGGGCCGGATCCCTTTTTCTAGGAAGGGATGACGAACTCCTAGTTATAATGCATTTTTTTTTCTTGGTCTTTTTGGCAGGTTTAATAAAGATTATTTATATCATAGAAGCCGAATAGTCAATCCGGGGGAGTACCGGTTCAGATATGGGCGGAATAATTAGGTTTTAATTATTGCCTAATTATAAATGGTGCTCGTCTCCGAACCGGTTATATTATAATCCACGGCCAAACGATTAAGTAATTTTTTTCTCCAAGATCTCACCCTCATTACGATATTTCAGTGGCGAATTTTCTCGAAAGAGACACGTTGGAAAAGGGGCTCGAGGTGCTCGATTCTCTCGACGACGCCTCGCTCACCGTTTTAGTGACGAAAGTAATGGACGTCATAAACAAAATGTACGGAGACTATTTAGCCGAAGAACTATCGCGCCATCTTGGCCCAGAAAAATACCAGCAGCTCGCCGACCGAGGGCTTACTACATTTAGTGAATTTTTAGCCCATCGGTTCGCGATGGTTCGCAAAGACGATGCCGTGGACGCCATTACATCCCAACAGGCAAACCCGTCGCAGAAGCTGGTGAAACACGATGCCAGGAAACTACTGGTGGGCGTAACGATGGAAGTCGCGAGACCGCAGGTCGAGATAAGGCAACGGAAATCGTCGGAAGTAGCTGAATTCAAGTGGAACAGTAGTTCTCCGGTGCTTGCTGTTCAGAACGGCGAGGCTAGCAGAGCTGAAGATGCTGGTAAGTAGTTATGATCGAATTGTGGCTTCTTCATGGGCTTGCCTGGCGACGTCGTTGATCCATCTATGCTTGGAGAAGCTTTTTTTACTCCGATCGGAGCTGGACCCAGACAATCCACAGATAAAGCAACTCCTGGTTACGTGCAATTCTGACTGGCCGCCCGTGTAGGGTACGTTGCGCTTGCAGCAGAACGGTTGATCTAATCGGTCTTATGGTTTTCTCCTCTTTATATACCGGGTGTCAACGAAATCGTTTAACAACGCAGCATTCAAATGTTTTTTTAAGGAGAACTTTGAAATTTTAGCTGAAAATATGGTTTATGAAAACTCAGTTTTTCCACTAAAGAACAAATGAATATCACTTCCGGTTTGAACGGAAGTGAGCATATGGCAAGAATTGCAAATATTTTTACATATTTAAATAGCGCTTGAAGTTCCCTTTCAGCGATGTATCACAAGTTGTAATTTTTTTTCAAAATGGGGGCGTAGAGGGCATTTATTCCAAATTCAATATGGCGGCATTTTGACATCACCAATGGATTTTTGGTCAAACTATCCGTTGATATAGGAAACAAGATAGGTTTTCTTGCAGATTTTTCTCACTGTTGGAAATTCTAAATAATTGTTATAAAATTGACGCATCTTTAGTTTTTCCTTAAAATGTCAAATGTATGTAATTTTTTCTCAAAATTTTGCATAGAACAATATACATATTTTTAAACATTTAGATAGAGCTCGAAATTCTCTTTCGAACGATGTATAACAAGTGGCCATTCTTTTTAAAGATGGCGTTGTAGAGGGCATAATTAAATATGGCGTCGCGCCGCCATGCGCCATATTGAATTATGCCCTCACAACGCCATTTTTAAAAAGAATGCCCACTTGTGATACATCGTTTAAAAGGGAATTTCGAGCTCTATCCAAATGTGTTAAAATATGTACAGGGTTCTATTCAAAATTTCGATAAAAATTGACATAAATTTTGACATTTTAAGGAAAAATTAAAAAATTTTCAATTTTATAACAATTATCTAGAATTTCCAACAGTGAGAAAAATCTGCAAGAAAACCTTTCTTGTCTCGTATATCAACGGACAGTTTGACAAAAAATCTATTGGTGATGTCAAATTGCCGCCATATTGAATTTGCAATAAATGCCCTCTACGCCGCCATTTTGAAAAAAAAAAAATGACAATTTGTGATACATTGCTGGAAAGGGAATTTCAAGCTGTATTTAAATATGTAAAAATATTTGCACGGTTGTATTTGAAATTCTTGCCTCATGCTCACTTCCGGTCAAACCGGAAGTGATATTCATTTGTTTTTTTAGTGGAAAATCTCAGTTTTCATAAACCATATCTTGAACCAAAATTTCAAATTTCTCCTTAAAAAAAACATTTGAATAGTGCATTGTTAAATGATTTCGTTGACACCCGGTATGTGGGCTATACACTGGTCATATTTGCAAATATAATGCCATTCTGCAGCGTCATTATTTTGCTTAGATTCGTTCCATATTTTTATTCTAGAAATAAATTCACAAGCAAATTCTTCTAAAAAATTTATCTTTTGGTGCTACCCTGTATAACATCAAATCAATCAATATTAGATAATGATCAAGAAAAGAACGCCTACAGCTTTCAATACATTTACCAAGATCGATGCAAAACGTAATTCAAGATTTACTGAACAAATTTCTGTTTATCCGGTTAATTCTGCGGCACAGTATAGAATGTAGATATACGTAATAATATGTGACTGTTAATTTTCTGCTACGATGTGACGTCATATTCATCATAATATCGATTGTAAAGTCGATACCGTGATTCATCTCTAATAAGTGACACAGAAGGGGCATTTTAAGATCCTTTACACAAGTAGAGCATAATGCAAAAATCGATCTCTCCTATTGGTCGATCCATCTCGTATTACAATGTGTCTTCGTGATGCAATCAATTTGCCGAAAGAGCTGTCGTGGTCGAGAGATTTAGATGGTTGTGTCTCACCTGGACGGCCCGGGTTCAAACCCCATTGCTTTTTTTTATTATTTAAACAGTTTTTCTTGATTTTGGGTATGTCTTGGGTTAGCATCTGGTTAGTTTCCTTTTCTTGAGCCCCCGAAGCGAGTGGAGGGCCATGCGGATCGGCCCAGAATAGGAGAGGTCCATTTTTACATAGTGCTGTATTTGTGTAAAAGATCTTAATAAGCGCAGGAGGCGTTTGGACCGCGCGCCATCTATCATGTTTTGAGTAAGACACCATATAATTTAAAGCATAGTACTACGATCCTTTACAGTCCTACGCCACTATGCTATATTAGCCGCTTCTGATTGGTGGGATTAACGTCATTTTAGAGTACTGTTAACGCGTGGCCCTCCGCTCGCTTCGCTCGCTCCGTGGTGCAACTAACTGAAACTAACCTAAACTTGGACTTCCGTTTCGTCTTCGGTCGAGAGTGCACGTGTCGGGTATCGGCCATTTTGTTCCAGCTGCATATACATATATGTTAGTTTTGGGAATTCATGGTGAACGTTCAGGGACCGGGTAGTCTTCTCCCCGAATAAGATACGGACGTTTGAGCCCCGTGCATGCATCAGATTTTTATGTTTGTGAACGTCCAGCCGGTGGTGTTCGAACCTTACAACAAGCCGTGCAAGTACAAGTCTGAGTCCCCAGGAGTACATACTCGACATACTAAGTGCTCTAAAAATAGTATCTCTATCCATCAAGGTGTAACCAATGTAGAAGGGTCGCTCTACCTCTTGCTAAGCCTGGATAGGGGTCTTTACTAGCTGAATTTTCTCACGAAAAAGGCCATCAGAGAGTTTACTACTACTACTATAACCTTAAAAAAAAAACGAAAACGTGTTGGCCCCGACGGGATTTGAACGCGGGACGTCTACATTCCAATTGCAGAAACAGACCACTAGACAGAATAAACTGACTCGACCGTAGATAAAGTGAAAGTGACGTTAATCCACCAATCAGAAGCGACTAATATAGCACAGTGGCTTAATGACTGCAAAGGATCTTAAATTGCCAATTTGAAGGGATCTAATTTACTTTAAATACATTTTTTCCGTTGGGCGCTAGCTATCACATTATTTAACTAGCTGTGGGGAGTCCGATCCCGATCCCCTTTGAACGTCCTGGTCCTACTCATTGGCTAACTTACTATTCTCTTTTTCCTTCTTATACAATGGTTTGTCCGAGCATAGGTTGATCAACGAGTCAACGACGACAGTCTATACGATACAAGATTAATTATTTGCGGGCTATGATATGAGCGTGATATTCTAAACCACCAACGGAAGCGTTTTGTCTTTCTAGATACTTCCAACTCGGAGGGACCAAGCTTTTACAGAACACAAGACATGTCCGCAGACGATTTCAGCTTCAAAAAATGCGAGCAATGGGATGGACTCCCGGAAAAAATATTCGAGAGCCCTCAGGATACCCCGTGCCCTAAGAAGTTGTCCAGGAAGTCGTTCCAGCCGAGGTCGTTGTTACGAGTCGACGGGACGGACGCGAAGGGAAAACAAAGCGACTCAAGTGAAGAGCAAACGGAAAGTGATTATTCATCCTCTTCATCTGAAATTATGAAAGAAAGCTTTAGGAATTCGATGGAGTCGAGCAAAAACAAGAGTGATACTGAGAGTTGCGGTTCTTCGGGAAACGCGAAGGGCCCTGAAAAGAGTGCGATGGCAAACGCAGTTCCCAGCCGAGCTTGTTATGCTTCTCAGAGCAGTCTTTCTCCAAATCCGATTGCCAACATTCAGGACGAGAAAGCTTTTTTAGGCTTCAAACCCCAAGATAATTCCAGGTTTAACCGAACGTGGCGCGAATTAGGTGTGTCGACGTTAGAAGATTCGGTAGAAGCAATAAATGTTGCCATTAACAAAGATGCTACATCTATTCAAAACACAATGGATCTGTCGACTTACGCCACTGTAGATAAACCACAACCAATCGAAGAGATCTCCACGGAAGTTGACGTTTATGATCTAACGATTGATACAGACGAAGAAAAAGAGCCAGCGGATCAAAGTAGAGATCCAACGAAAGTAGAAGTAGAACATGAGCATAGTAATAATACTCTTGATGACAAGGAAAAAATTGAGATTGAAGCCCACGACGTAGTCGAAGTTAAATGTGAAAAAGGGTCTGAAAGCTCGATTAAAAATGACACCACAGATGCGGTAATGACGAGTGAATCCCCAAAGCCTATGGAAATGGATATAAATGTGCCCTACCGGCAAAATCAATCAGAGCTTGATCACCTTAGTACCGAAAGGCAATTACCTAGTCCAATCAAAAAGGAGGAAGAAAGAGAAGAAAGCTCTGAAGCACTAGTTGCTAAAAGTAAAATTGGATTCATAAAGGAAGAATCTAATGAATATGAAGAACAAGAGTTGTCGAATGATGTGGATGTAAAACAACCTAGTAAATATGTTGCCCTTGAAAACATTTGTACTGATAGAGAGCTTGTACCTATGGCATCCAGAAAACTAGCCGGGCAAGAACGTAACGAAGATACGACAGAAGCGGCCGCAATTACTCCAGCAGCAACTAATATTTCATCTGCCGCAAAGACAAAGAAAAGTCCCGATCTTGAGCAGTCTATGCACGATCTGGCGCAACTTCTTATATCCTTCCAGGAATCGGGATCGTCGCAATCTGGCTCTTTGTGCGGATCGGGTATTTCGAACGAATTTTTCGAGTCCTTTGCCCGCAAAACCAGCGTAACACTCGATGAAGATGCGGACTGTATTTTAATCGAAGTAGATGCCAACGATTCTTCCGAGGCGGCCACAAAAGACGTGAAGCGCAACGTTGACGCAAAAAAGGGCCGGAGCCCCAATCTGGAAGAGTCCGTGAACGATTTGGCTACGTTATTAATGGAATTCCAGGAAGCGTCCAAGTCGAATTTGAACGCGAGATGTGAGGAGGACGTTGGTGTAGTAGCAGAAAAACCTAGTACTACTCGCGGAAGCGTTCAAGAAGGTACCGTAAATATTCTACAGAATCAGTTGCACCCATGCAAAGACGACTCGGAGATTGAACAGAAATCGACGCCTGGAATTCATTCCATGAATAGTGTCGAAAAAAGGTCAGCTTCTGAAGCAAAAGGTATGAAGAACTTTGCAGATGGAAATGCCGAGACTATATCTGGCTTAGACTGTGAAACGAAAGTTGAAGTTAACGCCGAAAACTGTATAGAAGACACTGCCAATAATGTTGCAAGAGAGACTCCGACAGTGGTTGACCGACCTGCAAATACGTCTCAATTATATTCTTCTGACGATGATGACGAGTGTATCTTCGACGGCGAGGCCTTGGAGATATCGAACACACCGCTAAGCCGAAATGATTTGAAGAGTGACGCGGGACTAAATCGAGGAAGAGGCGGCCGACCAGGCAAGCAAAATTACAGGAGTCTTCTGCGAAGAAAGGTTAGTAGTTTCGGATTCTTTGCCAAACGAGTCAGTGTTTTTTGGAAATGTATTCCGTATATTCACCATACGTGGATGTCGGCATAAGTTTCTGATCGTGTACTAGTTTTTTGGAAATTTAAGCAACAAAACTGCACTTGCATAATAGGCATCTTTGGGAAGCTGGAATAGCTTTATTTCACAGAATGATGCTGTTTATTCCAGCTTCCCTAAAACCTCCACGTTGTAGAGCTTCTTGTGGCATAAATGTCCAGGACACTTGTTTAGTCATTTCGTAAAATAACACTGGTTTTAATACATTTTCATTCCAACTTTCTAATTCGCTTAATTCACCGCATCGAGGAGGTCTTTATGAAGCTGAAATAAAGAGGTATTAATCAAATCCAGCATCATTTTGTGAAATCCATTTCCCAGTTTGCGAAATGGAGTTTATAATAATATATTCCAAGTTCTTTTTGTTATCAGGTGTACGTCCTTTCGAGGCTCTGTCGGAACCGTATCAGGAAGGTTACCAGACGCTTTAACGTGCTAGTGAACCTCGTCAATCTGGACATCAAAAACTTGAGCGTGGACAGCACATTTTTAAGGCAAAAACTAAAAAGCCTGAATACGATATTTAGATTAGTGAACGAAACGTTCAGGGTTTTTAAAGGAAAAAACGTGGCCTTTAGGCGTTTTCGAAAGGCTCATGGAGGAAAAGGAAAAATTTCCCGCGTCACGGCTGACAGGAACAAGAGGAACGTCGAAAAGAAAGCTGAACTAGAGGAGCGGAGAGAAGAGCTTCAAAAGAAGAAAATGGTGTCTGTATCAGGTAAGTTTAGAGTTTATTCTTGTTCTTATTTTATGAAATTAAAAGCGCGTTTTTTTGTAGAGTTTGAACACGAGTATGAAAAACTCGTCGCCATAAAGCCCCTAAAAACCTACAGTAGAGTCGATAGATCCGTTTCTCGAACAAAGTCAGATTCGGACCTTTCTGTCGGTAAAAAAATGCCTGCTGGCACTTATTTCCCGAATAAGAGCGAGAAATTGGACGAATATAAAGGGGATTGTCCATTACAGACTACAAGAGCTTTAGGTATAACAAATTCTCTTTATTATTGCATATAGTTTTATTGTTATTTTATTTTTATATGCGATTTTTGGAACGTTTATGTCGCTTATGATGGCACTAAATAACTTATATAATACGAAAACGTCATCTTAGGTAACGGGATCGTCCATTGTTTCGTTTATAAGAAGGACAAACGAATAAAGGAGAAACCTATGGTTGTAGAGAAAAGTACAGACGATATGGATTTGGCATCCAAAAGGCCAGCTCTTCCAATTTCTATAGGTTTGTAATAATTATTCAGCTATAAAAACACGGCATTTTTACATTGTATATTCTGTACAAAATGATTAAGACAATTTATTTATTTATTTCAAAATTGAAAGTAGGAAATTTCCTAATACCAAAGCAGCTAAATGCCTACTTACTAGTTAATTTATAAAACTACTTAATATTAAAATTTATAAAGCTTATACCGCTTAGCCAGCAAATAAATGTTGACAGATAAAAGTTGACAAACACAGGTTGACAGAACGGGAGGCAACTGACTATACACCATATAATATGTCGCTCCATAGGTCATCAGTATTTCCATGACTTTCCACTCATTACGGGTCTCTGACAGTCTTGCCTTTAGCGTTTTGATTTTTGTGATTAGCTCCCTTATATTGAAGACCTTGTGATGGGGCTCGGCCTGGTTATTATTCTTGGTTGTGGTTCTGTCCTTGGCGCTGTTCTCTCTTTGTAGGCGTTTAGGGCCTTGCATCCTCTGAAGTTTGCTGCGTGCTCCTCCTTACAATTGGCGCAGTTGAGGGTGACTGCATCTTCGTTTACTCATCTACGTCTGACGCACTCGCTTGCTCGTTGGTTACCGGCGCACTTGCACTTCGGCTTTGCCAGCACATGGTGTATCCGTGGCCGAATCCTTGGCATCTATAGCACTGAGAATAGCTGATAGTTTTAAAGTATATATGTCTCCCACTTGATCATCGAATTTTCTACGTGCTTGGTCCTCTTTATTTCCCCTATGTTCACCTCCTTGGCTGTCACTAGGTAGGAATGGCTGTCTCCTCTTCTGCTCTTCATTGGAACGCAGTCTATGATGGCCTCGTGCTCGTTCTTCAGTGTCCTGGCTACTTCCTCAGTGTTCATGCCGGATGGCTCATTGAACACCATCTTTTTGATGCGTTCTCTTGTAGGCTTGAAAGTGTAGAATTCGATGGCATTGGCTAGCTCCAGATGGGCTGTCAGGAGGCCGTGAACGCTTGTGTTCGTTGTAAATACTTTCACGTCCTTGGGCGTGTATTTCATGAAGAATTCTGGCGTCCCTTAAAATTCTGGAAACAATGCTCCCCAATTTAGTACTATTTTGTCTCAATAAAAATAAGTATGAATAATTAGTGTAAAGTAGGTATTCGGTATATATTTCATTTTTTTGTGATCCAGCCTCCAATGTCGAAGTCGGCCATGGGTCGTTCGTTCTTCTCTAGATAAACCATGGCCGATTGCGACATTGGAGGCGAGATCACAAAAATGAAATTATACTGAAACCTGCTACACACTAAGATCATAATTATTATTCGTGAGACGAAATAGTATAAAATTCTAGAATTTTAAGGAAAGCAATGCTTCCATTGACCGCACGCCGCTGCACTATCTCTTTGATTTGTTTGCGGCATTGGCCGTAGTTGATCTTTGATGTTATTATGATTGGTGGCGGTTTTACTGTTGCCTTGGGCCTTGCGTTAATTTTCTCTTCCATCTTCTCGGCCTCCAGGACTCCGAATCGGTTATGGGTCGGTACTACTGGAGTGATATGGCTACTTCCTCCTAGTCTTGACTTGCTTGCTCTTCTTCTCTTGGCGTTTGGATTGGTCTCTTTACCGACGCCATGGTGCCAGCCGTTTTTAGCGGCTGGCTTCTTCTCGAAAGTGTTACTTTCCTATGCTAGACGCGCATAGATTTCACACTCTCTCCTGAAAGAAAATGCTGAAAAACACGAAAAAACTAATAGACTAACCTGATCGATACACGCATGCTAAATACCAGTAATATGGGATTTAAGAGGAATTTTGAACTAAAGCATAAATAGATGAGATAGTAAAGGTTTATATTTGCTTCGTAAATAAATATATTTTTTAATATTTCATACACATAAGACGAAAAAGGATTTTTTGGATCTTTCTAAGGAATCTTACTCAAGTAGGGTCACACTTTAAGGACTGACGTTGTTTTTCGAAAGTATCTGTATAAGTAGCCGATATATAGGCCAACAATGGCAGTTAAATAAGTGTGCCTTTTTGAGAACAGGAAAATAGGGAAATGTAGCCTCACATATACAGGGTGCTACAAATTCGTTTCTTTGTATGGGTATCTCGAGAACCGTAAGAGATATGAGATCGGTTAAATTGGGGCAAAGTTGCGCAATTTAAGGGGGATTGACAAGCCGTCGAGAAATTTAAAATATTCCGTCTACTTCCGGAGATATCCGTAAAATACCGAAAATCATCTATTTTATTTTTATCTTTTCCTGCCTTTGTTTGAAGAGATAAAGAAAAATAAATGTCACATTCTTATTGCCACTTTTTCTCCTCTACAAGCTGGCGGTATCAAATTTTAAATCCGACGTTTCGCTTTCGGGCCCCCTTCATCAACTTAATTTTTATAAATACGGACCTGGATTTTTTATCTAATTTTTAAAAAGCCTTTGGTCTCCCAAAACCAACGATGTATCACGCTTGTCCGATAGTGGTAACAAATATTGTCATAAGTGAAATCGGGTCAGAAAAGATCGCCCCATCTCTGTCTAACACCTTCAGTCGTATGAATAAAGTGTAGCAAATGCTTTTACTCTACCACCGTCTCTTTTTGCTGCATTAAAGCTTAATATGTTTATCTCAAAAAACTTAAGCAAAAGCATTTGCTTCTCTTTTATTCATATGAGCCATTATCTCTTATGGAAAAAATCTAGATTTGTTGATTTATTGATAAGTGCGATACATCGTTGGTTTTAGGAGACCAAAGGCTTTTTAAAAAGTAGATAAAAATTCCAGGTCCGTATTTAAAAAAATGAAGTTGATGAAGGGGGCCCGAAAGCGAAACGTCGGATATAAAATTTGATAACGCCAGCTTGTAGACGAGAAAAAGTGGCAATTAAAATGTGACATTTATTTTACTTTATCTCTTCAAACAAAGGCAGGAAAAAATAAATATAAAATAGATGATTTTCGGTTTTTTACGGATATCTCCGGAAGTAGACGGAATTTTCTAAATTTCTCTACAGCATGTCAATCACCCTTAAATTGCGCAACTTTGCCCCAATTTAACCGACCTCGTATGTCTTACGGTTTTCGAGATACCCATACAAAGAAACGAATTTGTAGCACCCTGTATATACTCATGCGCTAAAATGGTGAAAATAGTGTGTTAAATAGAGGGAGTCCTCATGGAGGAGGTAATTTACTCCTCCCTGAGGACTCACTCTCTTTGAATTAGTAAGGAGTATCTCTCTTCATGAAATAAGTTTGTGCCTTTCTGTAGAATCTTAATATATTTCCTCTCCTTTTCTCCTATTAAGATACAGACATAAGCCTGAGCGTTGTTTAACCCTATCATGTAACCTTGTTGAATTGCTCTTCGGTTTATGTAACCTTGTTGAATTACGCTTCGGTTATCGACCGGTCAACACTCCACCTACTGAGGAGGGTCCGACCATGAAATAAGGTGTTTGCTTTTTGTACACTCCGCCTACCATGAAAAAATAAGGTCTTGCTTTTTGTATAACCTCGATACATTTAGCACGGCAAATATAACAACCAGCAATATTACTCGACCTGTCAGACGAAAAATTAAATTTGACCTTGCTAATGTCAGTTGGGTAGGAAAAGTCAGGGCTGGACTTGAAATATATAAGTATGATTTTCTTTTAACAGAGCCGTAATATAACATTTCAAATATCAATGGGTTATGAAATATATGTATACCTTGTTGTATGAGCAGGAAATCTAAAGGAATTCTTCTTGGAAGAATATCTCTGGTTTGTACAAGTTGTTATTGCTTAAACACCATCGCTTTTTGCATTACACAATGTCATAATCAACGTTCGTCTCTCACAATGTCAAATATTTGACAAATACACGCCTATGATTTTGATTTAACTCCAATAGCAATAAAATAAACCAGTCGTAAAAACACGACACCGCTGGCGGCAGTTTGACGGATTTCCTACCAAGGAATATCTTGCGCGCGGACTTGCGTAGATGCCAAAAAAGAAGATGTGATATTGCTGGTTGTTATATGTGCCGTGCATTTAGTATGTAACCTTCAGCTTTTATTCCCCACTTAAAACTCTTATTATAAAACTAACCCAAACTAGCAGCTTAGGGTTCTCAACTTTAATTCAAAATTTGTAAAGTTATAATATTATGGTTAATACCAGAAAGAAAAAGAGTGGTTGTAAAAAGCAAGTGGTGAAAAAAATTAAAGTAGAAAAGAAAAATCCAATAGAAGACCAGTGTGCAGAAAAACAAGGTATAGAAAATGAGTGTTACATTTGCTTCAAATTAATGGAAAATGCTGAAATTTGTGTTCCTAAGTCTTGCAACCATAAGTGCTGCTTTCAGTGTTTGGCAGAGTGGACAGTCAAAAAGGGAAATTGTGCAGTTTGTAGAAGAGACTTTAATACAATAATTTTTGAAGAAACCAAGGAAGAAGTTTCGAGTGCATATTTGAATACATCTTTATTAGAAGTAAAAAAATACCTTCATAATTAAAGAAGGTCTTAAAATTGAACCAATATAAAATGGAAGTAATTGTGGAAATTGATCCACAAAACTTGGACAGAGTTATGGAAATTATAAATTTCGATGATTTGGGCTCAGTAGACATTGAAAGATTTCAATATATTGGTGAACATGATATCAATAATTTCATGGAAACTCAAACAGAACCATCAAATCCAGACGAACTTGAAATGGATGCAGAAGATGAATATGCAGATGGAAATGTCGTATTTTTGAAAAACTTTAATGAGGTTAATTTTGTTGATCGAGTGTTTTACATAACGCAGAGCTATGCAATTGTAACAACATTTCCTGATAGAGAAGAGCACATATTGTGTTATTTTTGTGTTGCGCTTCATGTACATTTTTTTCAAAATTCTACTATTCAAGTTAATACCCACTATAAAAGGAAAATGGAATATTCAACCAACGATTTGAAGTGTGTAATTTGATCAAGATCAGTGTACCACATAACCATACCAAACGCATGTGTATATTGCAATGTTACTAATGGAGTTTTTGAGCTTGATGCACACACTCATATTCCTATAGTACCGTATTAGATAAAGCTATTTTAGCCTTTTTGTATTAACCATAGAAAAATAACTAACTTTACAAATTTTGAATTCCATTTAACTACTGTTTTAAAAATGTTATAGCAGTTATTTGAAAAACAACAATAAAATTTGGCAGAACTTAAATATATTTTTTATTTATCCATCAAAGACAACCTAACTTACAAAATTGAATATGAACGTATTTCTATATTAACATGTTACATCAAGCTACTTAATTTTTTTTTTTTCATTTTCCATCGTCCTCCTCCAGGCTGGAGAACACCAAAGTACAAAGTCTGGAGCTGATCACTGGGGAGTGATCCAACAAACCACATTTTTACCCCTGTCAGACTAGGGACCGCCAAAGGAATGAGTCTGAGGCCGATGCTTCGAGTGGAAGCGGCCCTAGGTGGTAGATGCATAAGCCTACTCGCATCGTCCGGTGAAAGACCACCCCACCAGAATTGGGCAGCGCTAAGTGGTTTTCCCAAATCACGTTCCGCTTCCGCGCTGGTGATCCCGGGTTTCACAGTAGGAATATATGGACATGATGGTGCTTCCAGGATCAAAATATTCCGGAGGTAAACTCCCCGGCCATTCGGATCTCCGGGCGCTGGGTGGCCCTGGGAGCCCTTCATTCCGCATTTCACAGACAGCAAAGATACCGAACCAATTTAGAATAGATTTCTGCAACATAAGAGGCCTAAATACAAACATAAATTCGGTACACCAACATCTACAAGCAAATAGACCACACATATTAGCCCTTACAGAAACACAAGTATGTTCTACAACAACAACAGTGAACTACCTCTATCCTGGTTACGACTTACATACCCGATTTAGATATAAGTTCGGAATATGCCTTTTTGTCCGAAGCGACCTTTCATGTCACCGCGAGGAAACACTCGAACCGAACAACCTTGACGTCATGTGGCTCAAGTTCACCGCCAAGGGATTAACCAAGTTTATATGTTGTCTCTATCGCCCGCCGAGCGATAGAGCCTACCAAAGCTTTTTCTCAACACTAGCTACCACCTTTGACTCAATACAGGTCGATCACCCCAGTTCAGAAATAATCGTTCTGGGAGACTTCAATGCCCACAACACCAACTGGCTCAAACATCACAACAAGACCGACAACGAAGGTAGAGAGGCTGAAGCATTTGCCATCAGCTGCGGGCTTACTCAACTTGTAGACGAACCAACTCGAATCTCAGAGAGGGGCGAATTCGCCGCCCTCCTGGATCTTTTTCTGACCACCAATCCTGACCAGTACAAGGTTACAGTTGGTCCGCCATTAGGTACCTCCGACCACAAACTTATTACAACGGTTTGTGAATTGCCACTCATACAGAAGGATCCACCATTGCCTCGCAAAATCTGGCATTACAATTCTGCAAACTGGGACGATCTAAGGCAGTTTTACCTAGATTTTCCTTGGCTCGACGTCTGCTTTGCCACTGACGACCCGTCAGACTGCTGCGAAGAGATCATGCAAGTAATCTCCTCAGGAATGGAAGCATACATCCCAAATTCCATCAAGTTACCATCAAAAGGAAAGCCCTGGTTCGACAAAAGATGCGAAAGAGCTGTAGGAAGGAAACAGCAAGCCTATAAGTACTGGCAGCAAAATCAGACCGCTGAAAATCGCAATTATTTTATCGAAGCGAAAAACGAGTGCAAGCGTGTGATCGATCGATCGACGACTAAGGACAAACACAATCAAAGGATCAGGAATAAACTTTTGCAATGCCCCAGTGGCTCCAGGATTTTCTGGTCGGTAGCAAAGGCAGTAAGTAACAACTTTACAAAAACGTCTCTCCCACCTTTGACGGACGAACGTGGCATCACGGCGACTACAGCCAAAAAAAAAAAGCAAACATGCTCGCCAAAATGTTTTCATCGCACTCTACCTTAGACGTGCCCCAAAGCAAGACTCTCCCCACTATACCGAACATCAACACCACCATGGCAGAAGTCAAGTTTTCTCATCGTGATATTCGCAAAATCCTTAAAGAACTAGATACGCAAAAGGCATCAGGACCGGACGGAATACCTGCCATCGTGCTAAAGAACTGCGCCAACGAACTAACACCTGTTTTTTCCAGGCTTTTTTCTCTTTCTTACAGAAAAGGGATTTACCCATCCTCTTGGAAAGTCGCTCGAGTGCAACCTGTTCCAAAAAAAGGCAAGAAAACCACGCCCTCAAACTATCGCCCGATTGCCTTGCTTCCAATAATCTCCAAAGTCATGGAACGTGTAGTCAACCAGCAACTACTCAAGTACCTCGAGAGCAACAGAATAATCAGCGATAATCAATACGGCTTTCGCAAAGAGAGATCGACAGGATATATATTGGCCTATGTCACTCATATATGGAGTAGGGCAATTGAAAACTACGGAGAGTCTCGAGCGATTGCGTTGGATATTTCAAAGGCATTCGACAGAGTTTGGCATGACGGACTGCTCAACAAACTGCCGTCCTTGGGACTGCCCGCCTCTCTCTGCAGCTGGCTGGCCAGTTTCCTTAAGAACCGATCCCTACATGTTGCGGTCGATGGATACATCTCGGACACATTCACCATCAACGCGGGCGTGCCTCAGGGCGCAATACTTTCACCAACTCTGTTCCTCATCTATATTAATGACCTGCTGATCGAAACGAATAATCCTGTTTACAGTTTTGCAGATGACAGTACCCTTGTCTCCCACTTTAGATCAGAAAAACCCTTATCAGCGACTGAGACTCATCACCGCAGACAGGAGCAGATTACGGCAATAAATCAAGACCTGGAGAAAGTTCAAACTTAGGGCGACCGAAATTTGGTCCAGTTCAATGCAGCAAAGACCCAAGCAGCAACGTTTACTAAGAGGGCCAATACAGCGGGCCCTGACATCATTATGGCAGGATCGACCATTGCTTCATCCTCGTCAATCGGGCTGCTGGGTGTCTCGGTCAACAGCAATATGGCATGGCATGACCATGTTGCTAACATCGCAAAATCAGCCTCCCAGAAGCTTGGTGCGCTATTTCGCAACAAGAAACTCTATACACCGCAGCAGTTGCTCTTGCTGTACAAAGCGCAAATAAGACCGTGCTTAGAATATTGCTCACATATCTGGGGTGCCGCACCAAAGCATACCCTAAAGCTGCTGGATTCCATTCAGAAGAGGGCTGTGCGTCTCGTCGGCGATCCGGAGTTGACTCGGAATCTGGATAGTCTGGAACATCGCAGACATGTGGCCGAGATGTCTCTGTTTTACAGATACTTTCACGGCAGATGTTCCCAGGATTTGGCCCACATAATCCCGCCCCTGGCAACTCCTGTCAGGCAGTCCCGACAGACAGCAGGAGCGCACCAGTTCGTCGTACAACTAGAAACACCTAGAACATCGCTTTACCAGAACTCCTTTGTCTGGCGCACTGCATCACTATGGAACTCACTTCCAGGACATCTGTTTCCCACTAATTACAACCTACAAATATTCAAGAACCGTGTCAATCAACATCTTCGCACACACACCGCTCGTCGAGCGCCATAGGATCTACCTTTAGTGTGTGTGCCACTGCCATAAAAAAAAAAAAAAATACAAAGTAACTACCTACTAGTGAATATGTTAAGTACTGCTTACGATATGCACATTTGGTTTAATACTTCAAACAAATAGAAGAACACTCATATTCCGATAGTACCTACCTTATTAGAGAGAAATATTAAAGTTTTTTTGAATTCTGAAAGATACTGCTATAATGATCTTCTCCTGGACATAAGTAATAATTAATATGCTATATTGTATGAAATGTATTCCCAATTTCGATCTTCTTACTATGCAAAAACCGAAGAACCTTTATTTGATCCAAGCGATTTTAAATCAAAAGCTCCTATTGCTCATATAAATTGCTCACATCAAGCTGGACCTGTAGTAATGAGAGTAGAATTTGAGCTAAACAAAGATTTAGAAAGATACTTCAGCGCATTGTTTAATATTATATGATTAAGTTTTCACTTACAACTCACTCACTAAACTTGTTAACAACTTTAATTTTCAAGCTGCTCTTAATATTAAATTTAGATAAAAATTTTCACCCCCACCCTCTTGAACATTTATTTAACATTTGAACAAATATTTCTTAGTTGTATAAGATCATTTAAACATAGAGCAACTATAGGCAGGTTCTTAAATTAGTTCATGAAGTAATGATCTTACAATATGTTCAAGAAATTAGACATTTTCATTAAACATTTAGAAGATCTGAGAAAACGTATTGAATCATAAACCAATAAAAACTTTGTGTTTAAAAAAATTTGCGACTTTAAAAATGTGAGATTAGTTTTGGATATTCAAGCGTTCAAAGATGAAAAGAATAAATTTCTGCCTAAAGAATTAGCTGCCTATGATGGAGAAAATATTAGTCATTATGTTTTCAAGCAACCATTTTCTTTGAATTCTCTTTATCCTGAAGCGCACAAGCAAGCTGTATGGTTAATGAAAAATCACCACTGCATTAATTGGAATATCGGTTATATCCCACTACACCACTTTTCAACAATTGCAAAAAAATTGACTGAACAAGCGCAATTTGTTTATGTTAAAGGAAGCGAAAAAGCAGATTACCTAAGAAAATATTCCAGCAAACCAGTAATTGAATTAGACGAACAACCAACTTTAATTGCTTCAACATCTAAATGTTTTTATCATTCAAAGTCACCATCTATGTGTGCGCTTTCAAATGTGTTTTATATTTATAATAATTTTTATGAATGAATAAAAAATAATAATAATGTTTACACACGTCAAAAAAAAAATCAAGTAGAAATCACAAGGACACTCACTAAACTAGCACTACAAAGTTACTTACTAGGTACATATTTCAATTTTCAATACTAAAATAAAATTTGTTAGAATTCATTGGTATACACAAGAAACAGAATAAAAAGAAAAAACATGTACAATTTTTTAAAACTTATAGGTAGGTATGTATATAAAAACACTAAGTCATTAACACAGACAATATCACATCAAGTCTGAGAAGTCATTTTGGAGGTGGTCCTCAATGGAATAAAAAGCCCTTGCCATTAAGTAAGCTTTAACCTTCCGACCAAATTGCCTAGATTCCAATACCCTCACATTAACTGGCAGGGCATTAAAAAAATTTATACGAAAAATAGTCAGTACCTCTCCGAGTTCCTGACAGCCTGCGAAAATCAGAGACTATGTCATTGCGATTACGGGTTAAATGACCGTGTAAATTACTGTGTAATGAAAACTGTGAGATGTTTCCTTGACATAGACTAGACATGTATAAATGTATAGAGATGGAAAAGTGAGAAGTTTAAACATTACAAAGTATTGCTGACAATACTCACGATAGTCCAATCCAGCCAGGACTCTTACACACCGCCTCTGCAAACCAAAAATCCTCTTTGCATGAGACTATGTCCCCAATTTAATATTCCATGAGCATCTGAGAAGAAAAGTAACCATGATAGGCTGTCAAAAGAGTGGGAAGAGTCACATAGCCTGATATTGCCCTAATCAGAAAGATGACTCTGGAAAGCTTATTAGTCAATTGCAGAACATGTTGCTCCCAAGTTAAAGATGGATCAAGGGTAACACCAAGAAACTTAACAAAGTCATCAGAGAGATGCTTCGACGAAAGGTGAAGTTTAGATTTTGAGTTTTAGACCTGTTCAGTTTAAGTTGATTTGATACAAACCAATCAAGCAGATTCTGCTGGGTTACATCCAGAGTATGCCGAACCTGTGGATCTGTAGGGTGATACTTTATAATGTTGGTTGTATCGTCAGCAAAAAGTATAAGTCTATTATTATTCTCAAAGTTTGATGGGTCATTAATATAAATCAAAAACAAGAGAGGTCCCAATACTGAGCCTTGGGGCACTCCATGTTCGATCATTTCTTTCTGCGATTTATTATTGTTGAAGTAGCCAAATTGAGTACGATCTGAAAGATAGGAATTTATTAAATTTATATTTGTTGTGGTAAAGTTATAGTATTTTAGTTTTTTAATTAATATGGAATGAGAGACACAGTCAAAAGTTTTTGTAAGATCGTAGAAAGAGGCATATGTGTACAAGAACTCGCTACACACTTGTACGCCTTTGTTACAAAACTCAGCATGTTGCATATAGTTCTCATACCACAGTATATCTTGAGCTTCAGCATCATTTCTCGCAAGTGCATAGAACCGCAAACAGGTTTCCGACATCAGAAAGTTTTCATACAGTTCTAACGCAAAGTTCTCCATTTCTTACACAAACACTTCAAATTGAAGTTCTCCCAATTCTTCTTCTGCTAATTTTATCACATCTAATATCGTTGGATCTGCTATATATTTCTTCAAACTAACCACTTCAACAAAAAATCCCAATTGTTTCAGTTCGACTACAAACTGCAATACTTTGAAATCTTCGAAGTATTGAGCACAAGCGGATTCACCTTTCGCATAATGTTCTGCAAACTCACAATAAAAGTCAACATATTCTGGTCTGCTATGCATAGCATTATAATAATTATCTGAAGTTAATTGGCTAAATTCTTCATGTAACTTTTTCACAGCCTCATCCATAACTGTTAATGTATATAACTGACAGCGACTGAATGATCGTAAGTATCAATATTTCTTATAAACAGAAAATTCCCTCTTATTATCACATTGATGTTCTGGGAATGATATAAACTACTTCATTATCTTCATCATTATATGATCTTCATCTACAATTGATTTAGTTTCTT
The DNA here is from genome assembly GCA_016904865.1 of Pissodes strobi. Classification (NCBI taxonomy): domain Eukaryota; kingdom Metazoa; phylum Arthropoda; class Insecta; order Coleoptera; family Curculionidae; genus Pissodes; species Pissodes strobi. The sequence goes on from MU182165.1 coordinate 109,940, forward strand.
TCATAATAGCTCTTTTTTGATTAGTATATTTTATATTAATGTAATCACAATGACTTCTACACAATGGGCAAACATCCTTCGTTTTTAACCATTCTGTTAAGCAATCTAAACAAAATTTGTTTTCTTTGTCCAAAGGATTGAGACAAATAGGACATTCCTCGTTCAAGTGCACTTCACTTTTTTTTTTGAACCAACTGTTTCCGAACTAACTATTTCTGAATTGACTCTCTTGAGTACTCGATTTCTTAATTTGAGTTCTTCCATAGAAAACTAAACTGTGAAATGAAGAAACATAGAGAACTGCTGGTTTTATTATGTTTATTTAAGAGGGAAGGGGAAAAGTCAGGGTCGGTTGAAAGTCGATATAACGCAAGGTCAACATATACGTAGATAAGGATGGGAAATATATTAATTGCATGATGAGAGAAAGACTCCTCAGTAATCAAAAGAGAGAGAGAGCCCTCACGGAGGATGAGATAATTACCTCCTCCGTGAGGACTCACTCTCTTTAACACACCACTGGTGAATAAGATTTGTATGTTATTTTTTTTTACTTTAGACCCTGTTCATTCCGGTCACCAGATCAATGTACGCCAAAAAACGTCCGAACCCTTAGTTGATAAAAGGCCCTTGGCACCTTCGAAGA
>MU182165.1:110595-156483 GCA_016904865.1 Pissodes strobi
GTGAACTGATGACTAAAATCGATGTGAAAAGCGCAATACAAAAAAAGGGTGCAAAAGACATCACAAACATATAAAATAAAAATAAACGAAAAATTAATTAAAACTTCTTATTTACAAAATACTATATAAAATCACAGAAAAACAAACTAAAGTACAAACAAGCCTAGCGTAACGGAAAAAAAAGTAACAGAACAAGAGTATTAAACTTACGACAACTACTATCGTTTAAGCTTGAGGGTTAACTAAAAATTTGCAGGCAGAAGTTTCTTTTCTAAAAAAAAAATAAAAATACGCTTCACCAAAAAAGCGCAAACGTACGCTTAATAAAAGTAAATATGCGAAAGTTTTGGTTTAAAATTAATCTAAATCAACGCTATCGTGTCTTCACAAAATCCAATATTATTAAATTTATTCGCATATATTACTTTTAGAAGAACGTTTTTGGTATTACACTGATCACCTTTCAAAATTTACTTTACTTCCAATAAATAGAAGCTTATCAAAACCAAAACTAGTATATTATTCAATAAAACAACTCTTGTCTATTGTATTTAGTGACTTGAATCTTCGGGTGCAAAAGCTGACCAAATTTCTTTATTTCAGGGTCTTGCCTGAGGCTTGACCCTGTATGAGATAATCTCATGTACCAGGTGTTAGTTTTGTCTACCTTTCTCCCCCCACTTAACACGAGTTAGTAGTAGCAGCCTATTCCATTAAACCCCTACTCGTCTCGCGCGAAATAAGCCTTCCAATGGTCACGAAAGGAGAGCGACAAAGACTCTTCAGACGAGGAAAACTCTCCTCCACCCACTAGGGAATCAAGAAAGGATAGACTTGAACGATGACAAGATGAGATGCGCTCCATGGTGGATAAATTTCATTAAGTCATTTCAAAACACAAATATAGACGACACGATAGAAGAGCCTGTTTCTGACGAAGATGAAGAGATGGACTGCGATAAGGTTTAAGGGACGACCAGGAAAGTTGGGTCCCACCACCTTTAGAGACCACATACTTCCCAGAACGACATGACTTCAATTTTGACCCCAAAAACTTTACAACAAGAGCCAGCCATTCCCGTACCCCTACCAAAAATAGAGAAATTCAGCATAGAGTGTCAAGATTTGGACCACTTCTTTCAATAAGATAAGGTATCTTGAGGTCCAAAATAAATTCAGAGCATTTCCAGTATTTAGTAACCTAAAAATCAACCCTCAATTGAACATCAAAAGCTAAACCATTAAAGAAACTGCTAAGCCGGACAGCTTCGCAGCTTGCTTGTCTCACGGACTTCTCCGAAAACACGAAGCTTTCTCCGAAGGGTTGAAAAAGCTGATGGAGCTAAACCCTGAATGTAAGGATAGCGCTCAATCTCTGTTTTGGGGGAGAATACCAATTTTAAATCTTTATCAGGCAACCTACTGCAACTGGCTTGTGGCCGCCGAGCGGACAGAATGAGATAGAATAGAGACGCAGAATAGTGAGACCAAACAACGGATATGTAGCTTCTCTTCTGAGAAATATTCCACCATCGACAACACACCTCTTTAAAAAAAAATAATAATAATGCACTGTAACTCCTTTCGAACACCGCACCGTTTAAGAGAACACCCAACCCAAGTTACAATCAACCTCACTTTAAAGTCTCGAAACCAAACACCAGCACATATAGGCCCACAACCTTTAGACCCAAACCCAGCGGATAGGCAGCCACAACAACAGGAAATCTACACTCGGCAAAAACTACAACCACCGTACAAGCTACAGCAGGAAAAAAACATCCAAAAACCTCCCACAAAAGACAATGACTCGTTCTCGCCTGAGAAGATTTGGAGAAAAAATGGCGAGAATCGGGGGCACCAAAGGAAATAATCAAGATAATCCAGTTATTCAATACTATTTATAAGGAAACCCCCATCGCTTTCTTTTATCAAACAAAACATGCAAAGGTTTCAAACTCGGGGAATGGACAAAGAAATAGAAAAAGGCAGCTGGCCGATTGGCATCTCTCGCCAGTAATAACCCAACAGATCTTTCAGAAGTGGGGAACCCCAGCGACGAACAACTTGAAAATAGTCGCAACATATGTATCGAGGGACGCCAACGATCATTCCACACTACATAGACCCATTCAGCAGAAAATGGAATTACAGTCTGGCGTGGATATTTCCTCCACCTTGTTTAATTCCACGCGTTTCGAGACATCTGAAATCTGCAAGGTGAGCATTCTTACTAGTGGTCCCCAGGTGGGACAGTTTTCTGGAAAGCGGATTTAAGACGCCGAGCAATAGATCTCCCATTTCGAATTTCAAATCTAGATACTCATCTTCTAGACGCCACGCGACGGGAACCCCTCTTCGCCAGACAGAACAGCTTTGCTTGGAGGTCTGCGAAATACGGGGTGGTCTGAGTACTTAAAAAACTGACAAGACGAGGACAGAAAGCTCCTAGAAATGTCATGGTGAGACTCTTCTCTTAAATCCTATAAAGCTCCGTGAAGATCTTGGCTAACCTTTTCGAGACTGCAACATATCGATCACAATAACCCAAGTCCGAAGAAGTGGGGGCTCAATATCTGGGATACCTTCACCGGATTAAGAAATTATCACCAGCTACCATAAAAATTCATAAATACGTCATAGCTACACTATCTAACCCCCGGAACACGGACATCATCTCGAACAATCCCCTGGTCAAACGAATGATCCGAGCCCTAGAAAACAACAATCCACCTACTCAGAAGAAAATCATATGAGATGTGAATGACTTAGCTACCTGGCTGAAAAGCGAGAAGCTAAACGAAACAGCCTTTTCCTCGTCTCCAGCACAGGTAATCGAGCTGGAAACTAACCAAATGTAAAGACAAATCTATTGACCCTATTTATTGGATAAAACGCCTTATCAAACTTTCAACTGACAGAAGGAAAGCTTGGCCCAATCTAGCTGAGCTCTTTATAACGGTAAGAGGTGGGGTTAAACCTGCTTCAAGAACGGTTATCGCAGGCTCGATGAAGTCTGCGCTCAAAAAAGCGGGGACCAACTATTCCCCAGGAAGCATCAGATCTGCCGTAGCTTCATCCCGTTTTCTCAACGAAGATCCCTTAGACACAATCCTTAAAATGGGTACTGGAACGGGAACATCAATTTTTTCGAGTATTATTACAAGGAAATTACAAAATCTCACTGTAACTCCATGGCTGTAACTCTAACCGAAAAGACTTTTGCACCAGTCAAAGTGATATTCTGTTCCTACAAATTAGATGCTTAAAGTTAATATTACGTTGGTTGTTTACGTTTATCGTTGTTTCTTATGTTAACCTGTTAATTATTTAAGTTCCTAACAATGGCTATGTTAGTCTATAATTCTAGTTAATGTTTTCTTAGGTTCACACTCTTAGTTGATTTCACATTTTGTTACTAGCATTAAGGTTTTCGTTTTTCTGACTCACTAGATTAAGTTGCTACAAAAAGCACAAGAATTACCATTATTTTGCACCTGTTGCCATGAGGCTAAGATATATGGAAAAAAAAAGTCTTCCTTCAATTCCTGACCTTATAATTTCACTCTACCCTTTACACTATTCACAGTACCCTTCTCCACGTCGTCAGATACCAAAGAAATCTCATACAGGGTCAAGCCGATGGCAATGAATATAAGAGTTTTCCACCAGAATGGAAGAAAACTAGTATTTCATCTTGCCTGAGGCTTGACCCATTAAGATCTTGACGACTTATGTATTCGAGGCAGTGACAAGAGCGCGCCACCGGTCAGAGTGTCGGCAGTGGGGGAGAAGGCACTGAAGGCAGACAAAACTAAGACCTGGTACACGAGATATACAGGGTCATGCCTGGGGCAAGACCCGAAATACTAGTTTTCTTCCATTCTGGTGGAAAACTTATATTTTACAAAAATCAATTTGCGCAAATTAAGCGATCCAGGGGAATGTTAGACAAACAGCACTGGCAACAGAAACATTATAAATGCAGAATTACCGTTTTGGTTCGACAAGCACCTATTTTTAGGAAACACTCCTGCAATGTTAAATAATTTCGTTACAGTTCGTTAGTCGTCAAACATCTTGTAAAAGTTGTTCTTTTAAAAGCGTTAAAAAATCTCCTTAAGGAGAGAATGTTCAACACTGGCAAAAACGTGTCAGAACAACTTTTACAAGCGTTACTCCCAACCAAGTCTCAATAAAATGTTTGAATGTAGAATAAAATCAACCCCTTGAACCGTCTTGTTAGTATTCTTCGCAAAGCCCCCTGTTATACCTAGACAAAGTGGAGGGACTGCCTCCTCCCAGGCTCTCGATATCGTCCAGTCCTCGGTGGATGGAGATGGCGTCCAAGGTGCAGCGATCTCGGCTCGCCAGATACTCCGCAGTCTCCAAATCTCTGCGTGTCGGTTTCCTCCATAGCTTGAGAAGCAGACTAGAGGCCACCACGGACACCGAGCTCATGGCCATCGCCGCGCTCGCCATCCAGGGGGCCAGCATGAAACCTACCATGCTGAAAGCTCCCGCGGCTAGTGGAATACCTAAAAGGGTGTAACAGTAAAATTTGAGCTTTTGTTTATCTTCCATCTATATTTACTTACCTAACAAATTGTACATGCTGGCGAACACGAAATTGAGCCGAATCCTGTTCACCGTCTTTCTGCTGAGTTGCAGGCAGGCGACGACATCCAGGAGATCGTTGCGCATGAGAACCACGTGCGCCGCCTCCACGGCGACGTCGGTGCCGGCGGCGATCGCCATGCCAACGTCGGCCTGCGCCAGAGCCGGCGAGTCGTTGATGCCGTCGCCCACCATTGCCACGCGCATACCCCTGCTTTGGTACCTGGAAGAATAGCAAATCGTTAGATTTATGCACACCTAGTGGACAATTTGGTTCACAAACATACCTTTGTACTCTGGCCACCTTATGCGAGGGCAGGACTTCCGCGTACACCTTCGTGATGCCCACCTGCCTCGCGATACTCGCCGCTGTCTGCCGGTTGTCACCCGTAAGCAGGATCACCTCGAGCCCCATCTTCTTAAGCGTGTACACAGCCAAGTGAGCCTCTGGTTTCACCGTGTCCGCCACGCTGACCATGGCTACAATAGTTCCTGGAAATGGCATAGTTATGTTTCAACTTTTTATTACAAGTTAACAATTCTTGCTTAAAGCTTAGAAAGTGAACAATCCTTAATTATAAATGAAATTGATTATATCCTCATCAACCAATTCGTGTTCGAATAATAATACACACCATTAATGGCACAGAGCACCGCAGATCTTCCTTCCGCCTCTTCGGCGATCATTTTTTGATCCACTTCGGTCATTACCGTCAGGCCATTTCTTCGCATCCATTCTCTGTTGCCTAAAAAATAGAACCAATCATCTGTCTATGCATTTATTACAAATTATAAGAGGAATGAAAAACTTTTATTCTTGTGAATTAGTCAGATTGGATCTATAGTGAACTAAACCAGAAGACGAGAAAACACGTTTTACATTGTTTGTACAGATACAAAGCCTGGATGGCATTATGCAAAGGTCTACGAAGCTGCTCTCGATGTCTGAATCATATTATTTAATGCAATATTTGGTATGCTAACGTGTCTAGTCTCCATTATCCATTTCTTGCCGCCCTGTATAATTATTCTTCAACAAAAATAGTGTCAGAAGATGGCGTCGACTAAGAAAGCGAAAGACGAGGCTCAAAACGCATTTATTTGCTGTAAAAAAAAATGCATAAAGTGTGGTGGTACCTTCCACAGATCTTGTGTGATAAGAGACTGGAGAGAAAAAGTTATTTTCATCGGCAAAACTCGTGTTATTTGTTGTGACTCTGCTACCGATGAAATCGAGGTTAGAGGAACATACGACTTCAAGACAGAGCTATTTGAATACCTAAAAAGGTTAGTGGATAAACTGACCGATAAAAATAGGATATTGCAGGAAAATGCGGACCTATGGAGGCAAAAATTTCTGGATGCTTCTAAAAACCCGTTTTCCCGCCAACACAACACCCTATTCCCCGCCTGGGCCCAGCCAAACAGCTGACTTTGATGGCGTTGACGTTGACACACGCAACGGAACGGAATCTCGGGAGACGGCAAATTGCAACACTATAGATGCGCCTTTTATAAACTAACTCCGGGTTTCGGAAAATCCTGATGACGTTCTTGTAGCTGACCCAGACAATGACAGTATCGACGTTGACATTTCGCAACCGGTACCCCGTCAAGATGAAAAAGCAGGAGAAAAAGAAAATGTGTACATCCGCGAAAACGACAAAAGTTCCCCAAAAGCAGCTGAAACCGGGAAATAACGACACACTCTATACCAGTGCTCCGCCGCGCGTGGAGGAAAAAGAAGCAGCAGAACCATAAACGTGATGAAAATGATTGGGGAATTGTTTCACGAAAAAATAAACAACATAGTCGTAGGAGAGGCAGGCCAGCGCCCAAACTTGGAACAAATAGAGATTGTGTTCTAAAAGCAGTCACTTCAGTGCCACTAGAGTGGGTATTCTTGTTAGGCTTTGTTCCCACAACAGAGGCGAAAAACATTAAGAGCTATCTCAGAAATACTCACCCTAATAATAGGTTCCAATGTTACAAACTCAAGACAACTAAAGAGAAACACTGCAGCTCCTTTAAACTAGGTGTTCCAGCAGAAAACAAGGCCAATATCATGGACGAAGAGCTTTGGCTCAGAGGTGTGATAATTAACCATTTTATCAATTATCAGCGTCCAAATCAAGTAAAAGCTTCTTAAAAAAAAGCTGATGAGGGCACAGTGCCTAATTAATTTGTGGCTAGTAATAGAATACCTTTTGTCAGCAATAGGCAAAAACACTAGAAAATGTGTGCAATAATGCATCTCATTCAAATATTCGTATAAATCTACAATGTAATAATGTATTGAGTATTTTTCATCTGAATATCAGATCAGTTCGCAATAAAAGTCATGAACTGGATGCATTTCTTTCGGATAAAGATTTTGACATGGTTGCTCTAATCGAGCACTGGCTCAATAAATATGAGTTAAATTCACTTGGTGTTAAAAACTACGCCCTTAGCTCTTTCTCTGCACGTGAGGAATACTCGAGCGGGGGTTCTTTGATACTGGTTGAGACTGTTAAAAATAAATATGAAACCAAAGATATATTATATTAACTATAAATGTAGAAAAGTGTATAGAATTATGCTGTACACTGATAAAACCACTTAAGCTTTATGTGATTTCAGTATATAGATCCCCACATGGAAATTTTGGAACGTTCCTGGAGGCTGCATTGCGGGACATTGATCTTGGTAGGGACGTTGTCCTGGCGGGAGACTTCAATGCTAATTTTATTCTAAATGATGAGAACTCGGCCTCACTGTGTGACCTTCTTGAGAGCTATGGCTTTCAGAGGATGATACATGCCCTGCGGACAGGCTGTGTATCTTGGGTGATGGCTGTCTGGATGTGCGGCAGCCACTGGAGAGAAGAGTGTTTAGACTTATTACAAATAATGGATTGGCTTGTTTTGAAACAGAGGTCGGAATGATTTCATGGGACTGTCGAAAATAATGATTTTTCAATTGAGGATAAATTTTCTTCTTTTATTGAACAACCTAGATCTACCTTTTTGAACTCTTTTCCGGAAAAGATATACAAAGTCAAGAAAAACAATCCTCATATAGTATCGTGGTTTACAAACACCTTACGTCAGATGAGGGATAGGCTGCATTTTTGCAGGATTTTTACAATAGTCATCCTACTCCAAGAAATAAAGACGATGTTAAAAGCTATAAAAAGTCTACAGGCAAGCCTTAAAACAGGCAAAGAAAGATGCAAATGATCACCTTATACAAACCTCTAAGAATCCTGTAAGAAGTATGTGGTCTGTCATAAATCATCAAAGGGGGCAGTATGGTAAAATCTCAAAAGAACCAAATATGTCACCCGAACATTTTAATGAATATTTTAGCACTATGGCCACAAAAATCGTAAATAATATCTTTCAATCTAACCGAGATCCTCTAGAGTACCTTTATAACATAAATGTCCCGCCGCCGCCGGTAGTATTTTCCTTCCAGCAAGTTACAGAACATGAAACAAGGATAGCACCGATACTTTTGGTTTCTCGGTTAAAGTTATTAAACACATCAAAAATATAATATCTAAACCACTGACTGATCTTATCAACCAATGTTTCTCCTCTGGGTTTTTTCCGACAGTGTTAAAAAAAGCAATAATTAATCCAATTTTCAAAAAGGGCGATAGTACAGATGTAGAGAATTACCGCCCCATTGCTCTGCTTCCAATAATACCAAAAGTGGTGGAAAAGTGCATGGCAGCGCAAATCTCCAACTATTTTGAGAACAATCAACTATTTACAAGCTGTCAGTTCGGCTTTCGATCTGGCAGAGGCACAGCCATGGCAGTTCTGGATCTCGTCTCTGCCATTCTTGATGACTTTGAGGGGAAAAATTACAGCATAGCTCAATTCTTTGATCTTAGTAAAGCTTTTGATTGTGTCTCACATGAAATCTTGCTAGAAAAGCTTGCCTATTACAGGCATTGCCATACTCGGATCATATTTGGAAAAGCGACCACAATCAGTCAGGGAGGGTGGCGCCTTGTCTGCGGAGAAGGTTTTAATTAAATCTTGGAGTTCCTCAGGGATCAATCCTGGGTCCGGTGCTTTTCCTGGTGTATGTGAATGACCTGCCAATGTGTGAATTTGTGGCTAAGTTTGGCCAATATGCAGTGATACATATACCAGCCGGAGCCTCGATACAGCAAAAGAGATGGCATGTGGGGCACAGTTGGAGGCAAAGATGTGGTTTGACACTAACAAACTATCATTCAATGTAAATAAAACCCAAAAAATGCTGTTCTCCCTTTGAAGGAATGGTGGGGAGATGGGGGCAGTGTCAAGTTTCTGGGAATCTATCTGAACCCAAAGCCCCAATGGGATGTTCATGTTGAGTATGTTTGCAAACAATTAAGAAGTATAGTATTTTTGCTTCGGGGCCAGGCAGGCTGTGTTTCTTTGGATACCCTCCTGACATCATATCATGCTCTTTTCCACTCAACCATTACTTATAGTATAATGGCCTGGAGCAGAGCGGGCTCTGCAAAGAGGGTTTTCGCATTGCAAAGGAGGGCGGTGAGGATTCTCGCTGGGTTGGGTTATAGGGAGAACTGCAGGCGGGCGTTTAGTAGACTTAATATCCTGACTTCCATCTGCCTATGTCTACGAGTGCCTCACTTATGTCAGGCATAATTTAGGCCTTTTTGAGAGCCATCATGATATTCATGCCTACCCGACTCGACACGGCAGTGATTTAAGGGTGGCCCTTTTTCGCCTCTCAAGATCTCTATCACAGCCTGTAAACTCAGGCAGTAAAACTTTTTAATAAGCTTGCCCCCAGTGTTAAAGAGCTTCCGCCTGATTGCTTCAGGAAAGTAGTTAGGAAAATATTGTTAAGAAATGCATTCTATTCAGAGCAAGAATTCCTTGAATGTAGTCATGAGTGTTTTTTCTTTTAAATGTATAATGTGATTGTTATTGGCCTTTTTTTTAATTCATATATATATATCGCTCCTAGTCTGAATAATGCGCGTCTGTTTTATTTGTTTGTTTGTTTTAAGTACGTTTCACCTGTAGTTCCTTTAAATCAATCCATTTCTATTTTAGTGTCATATGATATCACATATGCATATATAGTTTCCTGGTTTTTAAGACCTATTTTATTTGCTTTGACCTATGTAAAAATTGCCATGTAATTTTTGAGCATGAATAAATTGTCGGACTGTCTGTCTAATAATTTCAAACAAGCATGACGTATTATGTGTGCTAAGACCGCATCCTAGCTGCGCTAACCCAGAAAAATGCACCGCAGCAAATTACAGAACGAAGGAGGTCACTGTGTAGCAATTAAATAATACCATAATTTTTGTATACATGTACATTATGTTTTATACTATTTAGATTAGGAACTTTTTGTATAAATACAAATCAAATTGTTAATAAAATCAGTACAAACCCTGAGCTGTTTAACTCAACTACTCCCTTTGAAACCCTTCAAAGGCTAATTCTTCTACATGTCTAGAAAATGCCCTACTACAGTCTACATTATATTAATTTATCAAGGGCTGCCTAGACAAAACGGCTCACCACAACTATCTATTGCAGTGAAACCTGACCCATTAGTTATATACAAGACACAAGAACATACATAGTTATAGTACTAGTGCAAGGTGGTACCAAACTGCTATATGCTGACTACGCGATGGGTGAGCTTCCTTTAAACCCAATGTTTATAAATTGCGATCTAATTTCTCTTGCCTTAACCACATTTATCCAATATTTGTACGTGACAGACATTTCGATGATAAATTTGGACTTACCAATGATGACTACATACTCTCCTAGTCCCGTATCCTCCGGTGCATCACCCATTCCGATGAGGTGCCCCAGGCGCATGTCGGGGGATTGGTGCACTTCCACTTCGACTCCTTTTACTTTGAAGGTGCCCGAACTGCCGGCGGACACCAGCGACGAGAAACCGGACAGCTCGGCGCTGTTTTTCGCGTTCTTTATGGAAGACGACAGGCCGGACACGACGCACTTCAAACCGCAACCTGGCACTGCCTAGAATCGATAAAATGGATAACCTCTATGGTACTATACGGTAAATTCAATAGGCACTACCTGGAATTTGTCACTGGTCCCATTGACATCACAGCCCAATACTTCTTTGACGTACTTCAGGATGGCTGCCGCGATCGGATGTTCAGAGTTCCCTTCGGCACAACCGAGCACCGATAAAATCAGGGCGGGACTGTACTTGCCAGCTATCGAAAAACAGTAAAACAAATATAATGGATACGTAAAAACGTTAGTGGGTACTAAATAAAGTACTTAGAATAGCCAATCAACGTTTAACATTGAGATTGGAGGCTAAAGATGGATGGTTGGCTGCGAATCAGAAAATGCAATAAAAATGCCAAAACTGGATATAAAATTAAGAAAAGTAAAAGAACAATAACAATTATGCCACACAGGAGAAAGTATTTACATAACTTGTGAAAGTTTTTGGTATTTATAAATATAACAACGATTTAAAGGGATATTATATGGTGTAATTCAGCTAGTCATGATGTATCTTAAAGGTGCCGTCATAAAAGAGGAACATTCACCATTGAAAATTGCACAACCTTTACAATGTCAAGGGATAATTTCATTGTTCAAATTCTTCTGTGGCTTTAATTGCTATTTCAACTTACCTAGTGTCAATAACCTAGAAAGAAATGAATCATTTAAATTCGAATGTGGATCAGAATTTCTGATAGTGTATTTTGGTCTCGTGCCTCATTTAACCAAATAAACGTTTGAAGACAAGTCTCATTATCACAACCAAGTTTGGGTTAGTTAATCCATGCCGATCATATTAACAAACCCTGTTTAAAGCTAAGTAGCATTTGTAGTACTCGAAATTACAAACAATACCTTGCATCCATACTTTAGAAACTTCGGGGGTGCCTTTGGTGATGGTACCGGTCTTATCGAACATAATCGCCTTCACCTTATGTGCGTTTTCCAAAGGTCCCGCACCCTTGATCAGTATTCCATTTAATGCGCCAACACCTGAAGAGATAAACAATTATTAATTTTCAACTATAACCAACCAAATTCATTTTTCAATCAGATTTCTGAGACTAGAGGCAGTGTTTTTAGAACTAAAACGCAGAAAACAACATTATAATCTTTTAAATGTATTGCCAATAATCGTAAAGGTTAAGTACATAGTAAATTCTACTAACCCGTTCCCACCATAACTGCCGTCGGCGTTGCCAACCCCAAGGCGCACGGACAAGCGATGGCTAGTACGCTTAATGCGCATCTAAAAACGAACTGTAAAATGATTTCGGTATTGCTGAAACCCTCCTTTTCATGCTCGCTTATTGGCAGTTTATTGATGTCTATGGCGCCGATTATCGACCAGATGATGAGCGTGAGTACCGAGACACCCACCACCGCCGGTACGAAATATCTGAAAAAAAGACAGTTATAAATAATCTGGAACTTACTGAAGTGGTTCACAAAGCGAAGCCGAAATGCTCAAGCAATTGCCATCAGTTTGGATTCAAGGAAAGCAAAAGCAGAACAAATGGAAATTACAACCGTATGGCACACAAGCTTTGTGAACTGCAGAGAACTTGATTGTATAAATTTTGGTTTGCCGGCAAGAATTTATATCAAAATCGTACCAGAAACCACTCTGCAATGCGGTACAATGTATAGCTGACTAAGAACATGGGTAATATTTAGAGTGTCTGACTAAGGATTCTTCTTAAGTACCGTTTTCTTGTCTTTTTTCTGTTTATAAATGAACTTGTCGATGATATGACAAACATATTTAGTCTAAAAACTTTAATACGAAACATGGAAAGAAAATCAAAAACATAAACAATCAAACCATTAACAAGCTTCATTTATCTATGAAGCATTTGAACCTACCCGGCGATTTTATCCGCCAAATGCTGTATGGGAGCCTTCGAAGTTTGTGCCTCCTCCACCAGTTTGACGATTTGAGACAACGTGGTTGCCTCCCCCGTGTGGGTGGCCTCTAATATCAACAAACCGTGTTGGTTGATCGAGCCTCCTATCACCGTACTACCGATTTTCTTCGGTACCGGCATGCTTTCTCCAGTAATGAGACTCTCGTCGCACATCGACTGACCCTAAAAAAACAACCGTTAATAATTTATGCGTATTGTGATAATGGATCGTTCCTGTGACTTCTCTACTGAACTAATTTTAGTATTACCGCATCCACAAAGAGTCCCGAATGATCATCAAAACGTAAATACTACGGCAGTCAGCTTGCTAATTATATAACAAATAGCCTAATTTAGAAATATGGCGAGCAATTAACGAGAATATCACAGAATAATGTTACGTTTTTCCCGTGAGTTCTGAACGAAATTACAACTGTACTATTTTAAACTATAATCTCTTTATTCTCTATCACTGTATACAATTAAGCACACTAAACTACTCTTATAACTTTGCAACTAATAGCTCTTTACAATTCAACACTCAATGATTAACTAACTCAACACGCTTTAGGTCTGCTACTTCTCTCTTAAACCTGATCGTCCCGATCAGCTACTTCATGTCCGTGATATACTTTCAGCTTGTCGAGGTGGACAACTTTCAGCTCGCTTCTGGGGCTACGTTGAATTCTATACACTACGTCATTAATTCTTTCCCTTCCCTTCCCATACTGGCGTTAGCTTGGGAGATATTCCTTTCTTCCTCTGCGGATTATATAACCAGACTTTATCAATAATCTGAAATCCCATAGAATTAGCTTTGAGATCATATCGTGTCTTCATTCGGTCACTAACTTTCTCCGTGTTTTCTCTGACTAATTCATGGATCTATAGTAACTTTTCCTTAAGAGAGTCCGCGTAGTCTTGAATTTCCATATCAGTCTCTTTTGAAATGCCCAGTCCTGCCTCATCTATAGCACTGATTTGATATATTTCGGTTACGTGGCCTATTTTCTATTGGCTCCCGGAATCTCCCCGTGCCCTCCAGCGTTAATGTCGTCAACATATTGACTTCGATAGGAACTGCTTGAATATCCTGAAGCAATATTGTCAATACATCTAAATATTAAGAACTTCCTAAATCTCATGTTCCAGCGATAATGTCGTAAACATATCAATCTACATAAGAACAGTTTGAATCTTCGGATGCAACAACGATATCGTCAACATATTGACTTCGATAGGAACTGCTTGAGTATCTTGAAGCAATATTGCCAACAAATCTGAACAATAAGAACTTCGTAAATCTCATGCTCCAGCGATAATGTCAACATATCGATCTACATAAGAACAGTTTGAATCTTCTGATTCAACAACGATATCGTCAACATATTGCCTTCGATAGGAACTGCTTGAGTATCCTGAAGCAATATTGCCAACAGATCTGAACAATAAGAACTTGGTAAATCTCTTGCTCCAGCGATAATGTCGTCAACATATTAGTCTACATAAGAACAGTTTAAATCTTCTGACTCAACAACGATATCGTCAACATATTGACTTCGGTAGGAACTGCTTGAATATCCTAAAGCAATATTGTCAACATATCTGAATAATAAGAGCTTCGTAAATCTCATACTCCAGCGTTAATGTCGTCAACATATCAAGCTACATAAAAACAGTTTGAATCTTCTGATTCAACAACGATATCGTCAACATACTGATTTCGATAGAAACTGCTTGAGTATCCTGAAGAAATATTGCCAATACGTCTGAACAATAAGATGGAGATCTAGACGGTAGTTGTACTCGGCAGTCTCTTTTGAAATGCCCAGTCCTGCCACATCTATAGCACTGATTTGATGTATTTCGGTTACGTGGCCTATCTTCTATTGGCTCCCGGAATCTCCCCATGGCCTGAAGAACTTCCGTTAATTTATTCAACATTTCGCTCATCTCAGTTAATTCACAGCAGTTTGTCGGCTTTTCTTCCTGAATGGATACGGTCCTGATTTTTGGCTTGGCCGCCTCAACTTCTAGGGCTCTACCCATAGCTTCACTGCTGTTATCAAATTTGGCTAGACGTAGCATTTTCTGAGTTTCTGGATCTCTGATACCATCCACGAAATATTGGGCAGCAAGTTCCTCTTGAAGTTCTTCCGTTACTCCCGGGTAGGCCAATTGAATGAGACGTCTAACATCTGCCTCAAACTTTTGCAAATGTTCACCAGGCTTCTGATGTCGGGACTTTAGTTGTGCCTGATACAGTTGTCTTCTGTGTTGGTCTCCAAATCTTCTCTCCAGGACAGCTAGAAGTATGTCATATTTTCCTTGTTAGTTAATTGGAATGCAGTAGTTCCAGGGCAGATCCAAAGAAGCGGTACCACCACTAGTGATGTAGCCATTTCTTCATTATTCCAACCGTTGGCGACAGTGGCGGCGTCGAATTGTCTTTTGTACATTGTCCAGGATGTTTGGCCGTCATAGGCTTTTTTTATGGCAATGGCACACACAATAAAGGGAGATCCTATGGCGCTCGACGAGCGGTGTGTGTGCGAAGATGTTGATTGACACGGTTCTTGAATATTTGTAGGTTGTAATTAGTGGGAAACAGATGTCCTGGAAGTGAGTTCCACAGTGATGCACAATGTTGGAGGTTTGATATGTTGTCCTGTGACGAATACCATCTCGATGGATTCTTGAGTTTTTAGTCTGGTAACTTCAGCTTGTAGATTCTTCATTTCTTTCTGTACGTCTCCTACTTCTTTTTGTACATTTCTAACTTCTTTTTGTACAGTTCCACCTTCTTTTTGTACAATTACAACTTCTTTCTGTATATTGTTTACTGCTTTTTCAAATTACACATTACAATATTTTCTGTAATTTTCCTTGCTCACCAACAATTACATCCAGCATCCATTTCTGAAGCTGTTCCTGTTCTGCTTGCTTTCTACGTTCATCCCCTTTCCGTTCCGCTTGCCTTTTATCTTCTTGATCTTGAAATATTTTCTGAAGCCGGTCCTGTTCTATTTGCTTTTTACGTTCCTCCTCTTCCCGATCCACTTGCCTTCTACGTTCATCCTCTTTCCGATCCGCTCGCCTCTCAGCATTTAAATTATCCATGAAATCGGTAATTTTATTAATTTGCTCCATTTCTGCCGTTTGTTGCCTCATATTGACCATAGAATGTTATAAAATTTCCACAGAATCCACCAATCAAAACGGATTCGTTGACGTAATTGTACCCTCTTCTTTCCTCGAAAAGTACTTTATAAGTCCGGTCCCTTCAGAATTCAACTTCAGACACCAAAAGTTACGTTTTTCCCGTGGGTTCAAAACAAAATTACAACTTTACTATTTTAAACTAATACTCTCTTTATTCTCTACCACTGTATACAATTAAGATAACTTTGCAACTAATAGCTCTTTACAATTCAACAATTCGCGACAGGCCAGCGATGACTCATACATAGACGCGGCAAGGCCAGTTCTATAGGGTAGCACAAACACATCCGGATGGTTGCTAGCCGTGACAATAATATAAATAATCAGACATAGGCATAATGAGCTGTTAAATTGCACTGAAGCTAATAAGCATTCAAGAAGTATTTAAGTTCTTACGGGAAAGGCGTTGAATTGAATACAAGTCACTCAAAAGAACCATATGGACGGCCGGCGTTAAGGCCGTATGTATGTATCGCAATCAATATCTTGGACAGTCACATTTATACTTCAGAAATTTGCCTTGAATACCGGATGACACATTCTTGTCACTAGAAAATACTAATTAAATTTACTAGCCTGTATAACTTTTCCGTCTACGGGCACTTTAGCCCCCGGTACCACCTTCAGGACGTCGCCCCTCTGCACCAAGTCGACGTTCACGTTCTGCTCGCTCGTCACCTCGCCTTTGGATCCCAGCGTTACTATGACGGCGTCCGTGGCTTTAAGGGACAGCAGTCGGCTTAAAGCCTCGGAAGTCTTGCCCTTGGCAATGTGCTCCAACCACCTACCTGGGGAACCAACACTAAAAATGTTAGAAACTAGACTTGCCACTGGAGTGCTTGGAGAAAAAAATATTTTACTTGATTTATTTTTGGCTTTAGAAGAGCGTCGAAAATGGGACAATATAACTTACCCAAACTGATGAAGACCAGCAGCATCGGCGGTGTATCGAAAAAGGTTTGGGGCGACGTCTTCTGGCGCATAATCATCGCGGCCAGCACCACGATTAACGAGTAGGTGTACGAAATAGACGTTGCCATCGCTATTAAAACGTCCATGTTGGTGGTTCGATGCTTAAGAGCCTTGTAGGCCTGCACGAAGAAGTGACGGCCACCCAGGACCAACACTGGCGTCGAAAGGAGAAACATTATTAAATTTTCCAACGACAGCCCTGCAAAATAGAAAGAGAAGATTTTCAACAATTTATCTTCGGCCTACGCATAATTTTGAATCAGCTGGAAAACATTAGATTCTTACCAGGAACGACACAGCACATATCTTCATGGGACATATTTCCGGTGGACATGATTACCATAAAGTATAACATGGCAACCATACAGGGTCCACCGAAAGCTAACGAAAACAGAAAACTTCTCTTCCACTTCCTGATCTCGTCCTTCTGTTGCAGTCTATCGTCATCGTGCTCTCTTGTGAACAGTCTTGCCTCAAAACCTATTCTACAAAATAAGAGAGAAATGTTATATGTGTATAGACATGACAAATCGATCTAACAGTAATGTGTTTTATATGGAAACGTTCAACAACGGAGCCTAAAACTCAATTAACACCAAGATCGGAATTAAATTAGCAATTTTTTGACTGCATGCTTCTGCTAAATTATCTCCAGTAAATTTGGCCAGTGATTGAGCAATCAATCCATTTCTTAAGAAAGAGCCAACCTTCGTCATTTTCGAGTCTAGCAAGTTCGTCTGCTTAATCACTGCCTTGAACCTGCAGTGTCCCCAGGCCCACACTAATCTTACTTTATTTCCAATTGCTAGTTGCCCACTGTGTATGGCGATGCACTGTGTTCCACGTACAGTGAGTGCACGAAAGAACTATTCCAGTTCAATCGACTCATAGATTGAGGCATTCTGTAGAAGGACATTTCACTATTGCTTTAGGCAATTAGTACTATATTAATTACGTGATATCAGTTCCGAAAATACATTGTTACTTACTTATTAATAACATCAATGATGCTCCTAGGCCCAGTAACTTCAGGGTCGTACTTAAATTTGCCCCGCTGCGTCGTCAGGGCCACCTGGGCGCTTACCACGCCGGGAACTTTGACCAGATTGCTTTCAATTTTGTGCACGCAACTCGCGCAAGTCATGCCCATTATCTCTAGGTCCACCTGAAGAGGAAATATATATAAAGTTCATTGACAAAACACTCAGCTAAGTCAGGTTTAGCAAGGCAACTATATGCTAAAGATTCTAACTAAATTAAACCAATATTGACAAATGTCTTGAAAATTCGCACTGTCCTTTGAAGGCACCTTATATAATCTGGGAGTATTATAACACATTATGCCCAGTACATTTCTTTGAAAGAAAACCATACTGTTTCATAAAGTTTCAAATGCATAAAATCGTTGGTGCTTACTTCGGACTGACCGGCACCGTACTGGACCATGACGGACGACGGGAATCCCAGTTCGCTAATCGAAGCCGCGATGTCCGGCGGCGTGACCAAGCTGGGATCGAACTGGACCTCCGCCCTGGCTGCGAGCAAGGATACCAGGATCTTGTGACAACCTATAAATACAAGACGAAAAATTCAAGCCAGAGAAATGCTCAATAGCAGCTAAAGTATAACTTTCTATTATATTCCCGTATATTCCATTCAAAAGAAATGCATCCAAAAAAGTGTATTCACTTTAAAAACCATTTTTGAAATGCTCAATGGCAGCTAAAGTATAACTTGCTATTATTTTCCTTTATATTTCAATCAACATACTTTTCCTGTCGCCGCGCAGAAAATCAATAATCGAGATCTCATCTGAATACAAGCCTGAATGCGTGCCTCGTTTTACGGTTTATTCTCGCCAGCACTATCTCTATCTCTTTCTCCTTACAGGCGGTATCTTATTGAAAAGCGACATACATATATGCCGAACTGATGTTTTATTTATAAAGGCAGCGTTCACTCATTGAGCGCAGACGCAAGATAAGAACACCCAGCTCTCCTATTGGTTGAAGCGCTTGGCTTCAAAACACGTGGAGAGTTGTTTAGCTGATTCGGTTACGGTATAAACTGTGCCTGTGATACGCCGCGGCTAAGGAAGGCTAGAGGGACGGCGGCCCGGGGTGAACTGTCAATTCGAGTCGGTTTTTTTAATTTAAGGTTATGTTTGTAAAAAGTATTTTCTCTTCATTTTGGGCATGCCTTGGGTTAGTTTTAATTAGTTCCTGTTCTTTAAGCCCACGTAGCCAGCGGAGAGTCACGCGTGAAGTGAAATAATACATTGGGCTCATTAGGTGCCGTGCTAGGGCTAGCTCCAAGTCTGTTGGACTATAAGCTATGTAAACGTACTAATTAAGGCACTGCTTTTGATCTACGACCTACTCGAACGAAATGACACCCCGAAAATTGCCTACTTCCCAGCCCGCTATGCTTTTTTAAAAACTAGGCTAAGTCGGTTCGTCCCGAGAGTAGCTCCGTCATGTTGCTGTCTCCTTTTAGCATGTTCTTACGTCCATAAGAAAATTGAACTGCACCGATCTCGCTTTCAAATTCAGATTTAGCCCAATTTTTGTTTTTTTTTTGTAGGTGCGCCAAGAATGAAATTTTGTGCGATCGCTTAACAAGATTTTGATTGATTTGTAAGTTTTCTGGAGATGTTTCATATATCTTTCAGGGCAAGAACATTGAATTTTTGTTATATAATTTGTATATATCGTTATAACAGAAATATTATTAAGTTGTTTGTGAGAAGGTATGAACACATTTCGGAACTAGAAGGTACTCAAAAAAACTAATTTTTAAATTCTCAATAGTTGCTAAAGCTAAAGTATAACTTGCTATTATCTTGTGGCACGAGGCCTGAGCAGTTAAGCAGCATTTCATTAGGTTCCGAGACGGGGCAAGGAGGAAAATGCTGGGGGTGGGGCTTAGAGTGAACCTTCTAGTCTATTGTTAATGTTCGGTGCCCTAAGATATAGTGTTTGTCAACAATGTAATGCGCGCGCAACTCTGAAGCCCTCTGATGCGGTACGGAATTCGAAAGAGAGAGTCATATACTTTATCTCTTTAGACGAAAATTTCAAAGCGTGTCGTGACACGGCCTTGAAAAATCACTGTCATGCAGCCAAAGAAGTATTCACTTGAAAAGTTGATATCACTTTTGCCTATGCAATTATTACAATAATAATGATGAGTTTCCTTATAGTCAGGTATTTAGAACAGATACAAGGTGGGTTAAAAATTAGCCCTCTTTAAGAACCGTTCAGGACAGCTGACAGTGTTATTATTAAATTGTTTTAATTTCACAAATATTCAAATAAGACCACGTCAGAAGCGCAATTTCATCCGCACAAAAAAACGGTGAATAGTCTATAGCAGCGTTACCGTTTTAGTACAATTGTACTAAATTTAGTACATATTTTACGTGTAAGTACAATAGTACATTTTATAGGGATATTGGTCAAATTTAGTACATTTCACACGAGTGCTCAAAAATGGAATTTCGTTCATGCAGCAGGACCAACGGCGTCTAAAGAATTCGTTGAGCAGGACCATCTAGTATAGATAACCGCTGAAAGTTACACTGGCCCTGATTGAATGAAGAAGCAATAAGAATCTTTACAGGAACCCTTAACTTTAAACTCTTCTGCCTCCGTCACACGGATCGCTGGTAATTCCCGGCCGGCCGCAGAAATCATGAGCCTCTCGCAACAGTTATGATTTTGGCTGCCATCTAGTGTAGGTGGCGTTGTCTCGAGCGATTGCATTCGATGTCTTCGCGATGCAATCAATTTGCAACAAGAACCCTCGTGGTCGAGAGGCTTAGGTGGTTAGGTCTCAATTCTACAGTTTTTCCTTGATTTTGGGTTAGTTTTGGTTAGCAAACAGTTTTTTTTCCTGATTTTGGGTATGTCTTGGGTTACGTTTGGGTTAGCACCTGATTAGTTTCCTTTTCTTGAGCCCCCGTAGCGAGCGGAGGGCCATGCAAAAAGTGAAATATTACTTATTGTAATACGTGCCCGTACTTTGGATGCACTTTTTACGAAATATTTTGCGTCGTCTAACTAAAAACCAGGATATATTTAACAAAAGCCGTATTATAGTGGATATACAGCAGCTTGCATGTGTTTCCACGACTACATTCACAAATAATCCCCCTTCTGTGTAGGGTTGTAAAAAATCCTTGATGGCAGCAAAATCATAACTGTCGGGAGACACTCGTCAGAAATCACAAGCGTCTAGCCATAAGGGCAAATTTTCGATGCGATACCGTACATGCGCAATGGCGAATCAAGAATAATAGATATTATTATGGCTTTGCATGGCCCTCCGCTCGCTTCGCTCGCTACGGGGGGCAATCAACGAGAACTAGCTAAAACTAACCCAAGGCTAACCCAAAAAAGTAAATTAATAAAAAACAAACATAACCTTAAAAAAAGGCAAACAAAACATCTGTCCCGACTGACGGGAATCAAACCCGCAGCGCAGATATGACAGACAAACACTCTGCCTACTACTTTATTGAAGGAGTTTCGCTGGAACGTAAAGATATGGATAATTCCGATATTTCGGCCATATTACGCATGGGCGGTATCACACCGAAAATTTGGCCTCTATGGCTAAACGCTTTTCAGAAAACCCCGAACGTCTGCTTTAAACATATTTTTTTTTCAGTTAGCTTAGCTGATGCTGTTAGTTAGCAATTGGGGTTTATTTATTTTGCCTCTTGTGTATCAGATATTTATTTTAAGTTGAGAATTTTGTTTTGTTCAAATTAGATTTTTTCTTGTTTTTGGTTTCAAAAATATATGTATTCGTAATTATAAAGGATCTTTAAGTTTCATTTCTATACAATTAATTAACCTACAAGATACACTTTGCCAACGAAAGCGAGCTTACAGCTTTTAATTGGCTATAAAAAACATACGCGTCTAGGCATAGGGGTCAAATTTTTGATGCGATACCGTGCATGCGTAATATGACCGAAATAATCCATGTCTTTACATTCTAGCTAAACTCCTTCCACGCCTCGGTGGTGTAGCAGGCAGAGTGTTTGCCTGTCATTTCTGCGCCGCGGGTTCGATTCCCGTCGGTCGCGACAGATGTTTGTTTACCTTTGTTTAGGTTATGTTTGTTTTTTATTAATTTACTTTTTTTCCTAAATTTCGGGTTAGCATTGGGTTAGTTTTGGTTAGTTCTTGTTGATTGTCCCTCCGTAGCGAGCGAAGATCTATGCAAACCCATAATAATACCTATTGATCCTGTTTCGCCATTGCGCATGCACGGTACCGCATCGAAAATTTGACCCCTATGGCTAGACGCTTGTTAAAAACTGCTTAGTACAATTTAGTACATTTTCGGGAAATTTGTAAGTACATCGGTAAAGTCGGCTGCGGTAACACTGGTCTATAGGCCTGTACAGTATATTAAGTACGCGCGCACCGCACGCTTGTCGCAGAATAACGATACACACCACATAATCCAATGGATATATATTTTTTTTCCTACTGTATATGGGTAACAATTGCTCTATTACCAGAATAAGAACGCACCCCTAAAAGGACGCTGTTTTATTTACCTGTAATTTTTTGAACGTGCTTCTCTATGGCGGCCACGCAGGAACCGCAAGTCATTCCCTTAATGTGGATATGGCACTTTTCCAAGTTCACGTCCTTACCGGGGACTTTACTCGTACTTCCGTTGGCCATTGGAGAAGTTTTTTCTAAAAATAAGTTGTACCAACGTTAAAAAATATCAATTTAATGCAGATATTTGCAAAGTACCTCTTTTCACCCGTTTTCCGTTTATACTTTTCACGTAGGCTTCGAAACCCATCTCCTCGATGTGTTCGGCTACATTTTTGGGCTCTATTTTATCTGGTAAATATTGAATGTACCCCTCCTTTCCTCCCAAATCTACTTTTACGTCGATAACTCCCGGTAACGTTGACAGTAAGCCTGAAATAAAAATCGGCCAAACGTCTAGTTATATCTATATCCTCCCTAAACCCTGCACAAGATTATTCACAATATATTTGCAAAATAGGTAAAAATACAGAACATTTCGGCCTTAATCACTGCTTCAAGTAGCATAAAACACACACATCATAGATTTATATTTGGTTCAATATGATTTGGTTTATTTATATAATTTTATTTCTAGTTATTCGAGTCTGATGATGTTCGCAAGAGCGAAACACGTGTAATATGTTAAAAATAAGTGACTAAACCCAAATTTTTGTATATCTCAGAAATGACTTAGTTTCGAATGTTTCCTAAAATTTAAAAATCTACTAAAAAATCAGGACTTGATGGGTGAACCTGTATATTTGATAATTAAAATGTTAACCTAAACCATTTCTGTCTTGGCTTGTAGCGATTATAAAACAATGATTATACTAGTTGACAATTCGGGACACCTTGTATAGCACCATATAAATTATTTTTCGAGTGAAGAAAGGAAGTGCCCCCTTTATTTCTATCTTTTTATGCGCAGGTGTAGTAATACATTAGAAAAAGACAAAACACAACCAGGCAGGCGATACGCAACCCACAAAACTCGCTTCTGATTTACGAGGGTACATCAAAGCGTATCCCTCTAGGCTAAATAATAAGTAGGGGTAGTTAGTGATATTATGCCAGATGGGTTTAAGTTTAAGGGCCTAAAATTTGTGATTTTTAGGAGTTGATGCAAAGTGGCATTCCTGTAAACACATGCAATTCGTTAATAAATCAAGAACAAGTGACTAAAACCGAGATTTTGTGCCTTGATATTTCGAGTTTAATAAAATAACCCAAATGGCATTACGGGGTCATCTTGAAAAAATAAATTTTTTCTAAACTAAAAAATTCACCTGCCCATTGCGAATTTATCTCCATTCAAGTCGTTAAGAAGTACTTTATGGAGATTCTGTATGACTTCATTGGTCCCAAAATTGTGGAAACGGCCAATCATTTTATAAACATTACGAGATATAAACATATAATCAGACATAATATTAAATATACAGAATGTTCCAAATTCTAGCATTATCAGAAACTACGAGATATACAAGGTCGGCTAGATTGTGGCCAAAATGCGGAATTTAATAGCAATTTTGGGGAAAAAAACTGAATTTTTTAAAAATTATTTTAGATTTTGCTGCTTTGTTATGTTTTTAATACCATTAAAATATTTTAGCAAATCTGATACGTGCTTTATATCTATATCAAATGGTCGCGTCGACAGCTCAGAAACGTCTTAAGAGTAGAATATGCTAAATTATCAAATTTCTTTAAAATATTATGTATCAACTTATTGAGCAACCCTATATTTTCAGAGAATTGAAATCATTAAAACGTTTACCTGAAACATTTCTATCTTAACTTGTAGCAGTTGTAAAATTTGAGACACACTCAAGAATAATAATCTCCAGTTTATTATTTTTGGGACACACTCTGTAACCTCGTACAAATTCTTTCTCGAGGTGAGAGAGATGACACTAACACTAATAGATATTCTAACCAAAGAGTACTTCACCTCTAACTAATACACAGGTGCATCACTGTATTAGAAAAAGACAACACACGATTAGGGAGGCGATAGGCAACCAACAAAACTCACTTCTGATTTACGAGGGTACGCAAAAACGTATTCCTCTAGGCTAATTGATAAGTAGCCATAGGTTATAGGATTGACAGCCTAAAATTTGTATTTTTTTATGAATTGTCAAATGTATATATAAAACATTTTAATAATACGATACACGGATTATGTACCAGGGGAGTCTTTATTTGAGGCCTAGGGCGTTGTCTCATCGATCTAAAGGCTTTGCGATTTCATTTAACTTTTATATAGGTTAAATATACCCAACATGAGCCAAACCATTAGGGGATATTTTCGCCAATTTTTCCTTAATAATTTACGAGTTTACAAGACGAGACCTAAAGATGAACGCAGGCTCAAACTATAATGCTGCCTACCTTCGATACTCTGTACGCAACTCTTACACGTCATACCATCTATATGCACCCTGCATTCGCTAGGACCTCTAGGTTGACCGTCGAGTAACGGGAGCGAGGCCTCAAAACCCATGTCGTCGATCCAATCGCATATTTCTTCGGGGTTCGTCACTCTCGGATTATATGTTACCAGAGCGGAATTCTCTTGGAGACTCACCTGAAAACATACAGAAAGACACTCACGATTTTATTCACGAGACCATATTAAATTACCTTTATATTTAATATGCCATCCTTCTTGCCTATGGTAGCCTGTATGTTATTAACACACGATTGACATGTCATGCCGACTACGTTGATCCTGGTCGTTCCGGTATCATAATCTCCATCGTACCTTGGCAATAGTGTTTTGTAGTCCCCGGTGGGCGATATGCTGGGAATGGGCTCATGATCCAAATGGGTCTGGTTGATCAACGGCTCGAAGCCCAACGTGTCCGAAGTGTTTCTAGCAAAAACAACACACTAGAATTTTCGTAATTTCAAAATAATGGTGTGGTTTCTAGTGACGAGTAATTAAAATTAATACGCATAACAAGGTCGTCCATTAAGTGTCTGATTAGAATACACGACGTCTAAGGCGGGAATTATTACTTTTTACCGATAAAAATTAAGCGAACTCAAGGCCGGAAATACATAATAATAAAACATCCGAGTCAAGTTTATAACAATTTCGTCATTATATAGCTAAGAGTTGTCAAAATCAGACAGGAAACAAATCCGGTGAATAGGCAGGTCCTATATGTCAATCCATAACTATTGCAATATTTTCGTTCGTTTAAAGTAAAGGATGACATTTTCAAAGTGAGCAGACCACCAAGTATAGGCGATTGCCCGACTGGCCTCAAAGCGGACTGACAAGTGATTAGTGATATAATCAGGAATACTAGGTTGCCTAACTGTCACTAAAAGATGAACAATTTCACAAAACCAGCTTGTTGATGGACCTGTTAGAAGAATCCTCCCTTCCGTATTCTAGATCACCAGATCTCCTTATATCATCCGGACTTCTATCGATAAAAGTCAAAACTTTGGGATCTATTTCCTGAACTCTATCCTCAAATCGTGCATGGAAATCGTACAACTGATATACTACAAACTGCAATGATACCTTATTATAAAAAGTATTCTTCACACAACTCCCATAGAAAAAAATCCAGTGGATATAGATCTGATGATCTAGAAGGACACAGATTTATTTGAGAAAAACTACTCGAGACTGGGACGAAAGCCAAATAAACGAATATATTGGCAAAAACTTACAAGTCGTCATCTACATCGATGAGCAGATGTACCTTATCCATATTTAAGTAAAACTGACACTAAAATCCCATATTTTTCACTAAAATTCTAATATATAGTTGCACACTCCACGAGGTACCACCACGAGTCTATTCAACATAAAATTAATATTTATAAAGCGCAAAAAAACCGTGCACACATTCAAACTCGTCGATAGATAAGGTGTCTGAATGGGTGGGTAATCAAACTGTACAATTCTTAGCCTAATCAGTTGTCATAGATTAGAAGATTGTTTACATGTATTTTTATCGGGCAAAGGTAGATAGTTAATCGAAAGCGGAAACCGTTATGGCTTTTAGAGCCAAGTAAAGCTCTGCTGAACTATGGCTGAAATACGGAAAGGATGTTAAAAGTTGACTGGCAGCAATGCATTTTATAGGGGCAAAGCTGTCATAAATTGACTGACAGCTCAGCAATGTATTCGCAAAGACCCTGACCGGATTCCACAACGGTCAGTACAAGCGAGCTTTACACACTCTCGAAAATTAGTATTTTAAACATCTGAGTTTTCAATTTGGAAAATCAATCCAAGATGCGACGTTTTGAAATGGCGATAGTTTGAAAAATTGCCCCCGACTGGATGGGTCAGGATCGGAGAATTTGGACATTTTTAAAGCTTAAAATTTTACCTTAAACATCGAAGTTGTGGCAAGCAATTTCAAAATATAGAACACAAAAAAAGCCTTGTGTTTCATAATATCACTTCTCTCGTGTTTTTTTTTTCCTTTAATTATACCGTTAAATAATCTAAATTATGAAATTATAGTCGATGTACCCCTGTGCCCGTTCCAATGAAATACCCCACCGCACATAACGTTTAATATAACTGCAAAAAACGCACTTTTACGCACACTCTTCAGCAAATTCTTATGAATATGGAAGGGCACACAGACAGGCGATGAATTTTCTTTCTACCACGACACTTCACTATAGAAAATAACATTCAACTTACAAGGATCTTAACCTATTAAAAGCATGATACATGGTTTATAAACTGAAATAAGCGCACATTACACGTAAACCTTTCCATTCGATTACTGACCAAAAAATTCAAATGCGTCGGTATTGTTCCAATTTAATGAATAAAACAAAATCCAGACAGTGGAAAATACGTAAATTATTTTTATTTTGCTTCGGAATAAATTCTCCTCGACATAAACGAATATAAATCTAATAATAGCTCCGGTACCGACTTTTATAATTTCCAATTCCAAATAGTATTAACATTAATTAGACCACTTACTTTCTCGATCCTCAATTTTGATTTCACACTTTTTTTAAGATTCTAATCGAAAGAAACTTAATTAAAATTTAACAGCAGCTTTCGATGCACCTAACAAACAGTAAAATACAATAAATATGTTTGTTTGAATATAAGTGGCTTTATCTTTCGTTATGGTTTTATGGTTTTCATATTATTTATCGCTCATAACGTTGCGGATAAGCGTGGTTTAGGTTCCAAAATGAGCAAAATGTAATAACAGTTCGATAGTGAACTTACAGGAAAAATCTCTCTAAATGCGTCGTTGTTTTGAAAATGTCGGGAAAAGGGACTAGAATATCGATTTTTAAGTAAAAAAAATAAAGCTTCGATCCGAATTCTACCTTAGAGGTAGAATTATTCTAGGAAAAATGACGCTATTTAGCAACACCGCGTTTTCATAAAGTCATTGCGCCTAAAGCCGAATTTACACAGGAGCTTTTTGCAGTGTACGTCACTTGATCGTGATTGGTTGATTCAAAAAAAGGTCATGTCCCACAGAAACTGAAATCTTTGACTGTTTTTGCGTTTTCCTCGTTGACCGTTCGTTCACGTTGGGATGGGCTTTTTCCAGTGTGTTTTGTAACTTTATATAATAATAATAAATAAAACCAATCTTTACTTATACGAAAACGATGTCCACCAAACCCTTTCCGGATTTTCCAACGTTTTAAATGACCTCACCGTCTCACACAAAGTAACGTTGTTGTCCTCTATTCACTCTTCTCTTCAGCCAGAGCAGCGAAAGCAATTTTTAATAATTACACCGAATTATTGTCATATTTTATCAACCAAGCGCAGAGGCAAACGCGGCTAGCAAAACGCTCCCATGGAATATATAGACAAACGCAAAAAAGCAATGACGTAAAAAGCAAAACGCTCCTATGGAAACTTAGCTTAACAATGGGAGCGATCACAGCGAAACGATGTCGCAACTACTTTCGGTCCTTTTTTCAACCTATTTAAGTTCCAAAATGTTAGAAAGAGATGCAGTTTGTCAATAAAAGCCGTATTCGATTGAGACTGGAGATCAGTTCAAAATGAACTGAAACTGAACTGATATTTCAGTTCAGTGAGCCAAGGTCAAATGAAATTATGAAAACAATTAAAAAATAAAGCTGATTGATAATTGGCATTTAAATGCCATCTTTTACCTGAACTACTGAACCGATCTAATTGATCCCGGTTCATTTTCGGTTCACTTACAGGTGACCTGGATCCCTTTTTAGGTAGTGGGGGCAAAGTGATATTTTTACAATCGAACACGAATCAGTTCAATAAAGTTCAGTTAGATCGATCTGAATCCAACCAAAGTAGTGAATCGAATACGGCTAAAACAGGTAAATACATAGAAAGATGTTGCCAAACTTAGCGGAAGGAAACATCGATGTAGCCACAAAGAGGAAAATTACTCAGTTTCAGAAAAGAGGACTGACCTCCGAAATGAAGGCAATACTGGGAACTTCGTAAGTTGCCAAATTCCGTTAAAAATCAATATATTGCTTCAATTATTTGGCTGATTAGTTTTCAAATTGTACCGATAGTTATTGCATTATCCAGAAGACTTATTTATAGCCGTTTTTTGTGTCATAATATAATTTTTTAACTAACATGGCTTAATGTCCAATAACTTAGTCCTTTATTTAAGCCTGAAACACACACACCCGCATATTTTTAAAATTGTTGGGAACATTTAACAATGCAAACCTTTGAAATAAAAATCGCCATGTTTCTTCTTGGGAAAAAATAATCAAAGGTTGGCAACACTACTCTACAATTGCTTTCCACAGATGAGTGGGAGGAAGGGGCGACCTAATAACAAATTCCTATTGGTCGGAAAAAGCGCGATGGTGAAACGAGACTGAATATTGGAACTTGAAACCCATCTTATTTAAAATCTTAAAACGCAATTGGCAATTTGTTAACGTAAATGTAAGCAACTGGGCGTGTCCAAAATAATTCCCGAAAATTTGCTTCTAATCCCTTAAACTAGAAATTTTCGAACATCCCTATATATAACCATTATAATAGCGGAATATTCAAGTCGTAGAACATCTATGCTATATATCCCATTACCTTATTTTCTGATACGACCACATCTCCGGTTATATAGCTGTCTCTTTCCAACGCACCAACCTTCCAATCGTTATCTCACTTCAACGCGTCACTAGAATGATTCCGCCTTCGAAGAAATTGCAAAACTGTCAATCGTTCCGCGATATTATTCGGGAAGAAAAGCTCGGATTGGGCCGTGCGCAAAAATGCAATCATTTTTGCACTTGGCTCTTTCGTAATCCGAATCATTGGTAAAATATGCGATAATCGCACATTACATGGGCACAATAGCAATTGTGAAAACTAATAAATCATAATAATAGCACTTGTTCCTGGAAAATAGTTTTTTAATTTTAGCGCATATAAAGAGCTTTACCATCGAATTATATTTTTAAACAATTTTATTTTATTTTTACGGTTTTACCACGGGTTTTTTGGTATTTGGGAAATTGACCTAAAGTAATATCACTCTTTCTCTTTTGCACTTGCTTGAGTAAAATATATGGATGACAAATTGGTCAGATTGTCTAGCAACAGGCATCATTTCTTGAATTTTGGCAATCATGGCTAGCTGCGTTTAATTATAACATGTCGTTTAATGACAAATTCTATCAACGCATTCTACACTAGAAGGCCGTGAAACTATGAAAAGCAGTAGCCAATATGGCCACCCGAATTGGGATCGAAATTAAATGCTGTAAAGGATATATTTCGAGTTTTTGATATAAAATATGTTTCAAATTGTGAAATTTGTGCATATTCAGTGAAAAAATTATACAAAGCAGGTAATTTATTGTGTTAATGGCAAGAGCATTGCTAAAATAACTGAAATTTTAATACTCACATACTCTCTGTCTGAAGTAAACAAACAAGCCCTTATGGTTTTTATTTTATGGCTTTATAATAATAATGCCTGCATACCTATTTACTTTGACTGGCTTTTGACTAGACATATAATAGGTTGTAGGTAACCACAGATATTTTTTAGGCTACAGCCGGACTACATCAGAGGTTTGCTGTTAATACCTCAGTTTTACTTATGCTACCTAGATACTTTTTATATGTAGCGTTATTGAATATTGATTAAGGGTTGTAGGGTGGTTTTAGGTACGTTTTTATAGAAACACAGTATATTTTTGTATTTACAATAAATACCACAAGTGCCAAACATTTCGTCACTCAACAATACAAAGTTAACCACAATTTTTATTTTTTTTGTAAGAGTTTTTATTTTTTTTTCTCTCTCTGTTTGTTATTGGCATAAAAATATGCTGTAAAAAAGTCCTTTTCTATTGCACTGGCTCAAACTGAAAAGAATAAGTAAACTTTTTCAAAATTCACTTTCCTTAAAAATTGTAAGTTTATTATTTAAACAAGAGTCAAGTCAAAAAACTCCTCAAAAGTAATCATAGATTTTTTAACATTATTTAAGGTCTTTAAAGCATATCTAAGTAATTATGTATTCTTGTTTTAGTTTATAGGTATACACCTCGAGATATATTTAGAGTTAGATATCATGCCTTCTTATTTAGAAGGTGCTGGATGGCGATTCGCCCTTAGCCCTACGCACTGAGTATATATGTATTCTACCCATATACGTAAAAAAATATATATGATTCTACCTCGGTCTGCATAGAATGGAAAGAGATAGAGATACGCTATGGACATACACGCTATGTTGCCAAAGCGTAATATTTTTACTTGTTATATATTTATTTGGCTGTATTTCGATTGGCTTCGTTTACTTCGGATGGTTAGTTTCCTCTTATAAAAAGTCGAAATTCGAAATAAAAACAAAATGAATGCGACAATTCGCACAAACTTGGCAACGGCGTCACGTGGATGCAGACACTGGGGTGTGCTTTTTTCAAAAAATGCTAATTTTTACAAAACGGATTATTAAAAAAAATACAGAACGTTACACAAATAGATTTCTAAAAATAAAAAAAAAACTGTAGATGAGAAAACAAAACATATGTCGGTAGTTTTAAATGTTGTTTTTAAGTAAAACCATTTTATAACTTTATTATAAAATGGTAAAACAAAGCGAGGTTTCCATATTATATCAATCGAATAAGACATACCTACATAAGATTACGTTGTATATATATTTTCCTAATGGGACGATATCGATTTTTTAATAAGAAATCAGTCGAATTGTGACAATTTGGCAATTTCTTGTTCATGGGGAAGATTCACTCGGCTGTCTGGTAAACGCCATCGAATGGTAAACGCGCACAATTTCACCCAAACAAAATAACACAAAATCAGACCTGATTTAGGCATGTGATGAATAATCTAATTCGTATGTAGACCGGCCAGAACTTAACAGTGTTGCAATTCCTTCTTCGCTTCACTGCACAACTAATTTACAAGTACCTACACTCGAAGGAATCAAAGACCGGTCGTACGACTAGAAAACCACTGATGGAAAATCCAAATGAGCAGCAAATTCCCGTTTAAAATAACTTAAAGACGGAGGCTACATATTTAATTTCAGCTCATTTTGCCATAAGAAAGATCTAAAAGATACTAAACTCGGCACGAGTCTACAAAAGCGGTGAAAGTGTATCGAATTTAATTTAACACAGACCGACGCCTGTTCAAGATCAGTAAAAGTACTACTACCGTTCCAATGCCGAAAATATGGAGCAACAGATGTACGGCGTGGTCCACTAGTAAAATAGGTAAAATATATTAAAAACAGTCTGTAGGAATAACTAAAACGAAATATATTGTATAATCCCTAAGGGGTTGTACCAATATACCTACATAATAAAATATATATAATATATTATTAAGAATGAAATGAACAGACAGGAAAGATAAGAAAAGGAGATAAAAGAAATATAAACGCAGTTATAGAAAAAATAAATAAATATGTTTTTTCATTAGCGTTGTTTAAAAATGTTTTAAAACTAATGCAATTGCGCCGATAATTACAAGAAGAAAACAGGATTTTAAGCTTTAACGGTGCTTTAATAAACACTTTTTAAGTTCCTTTAATAAAATTTGTATGACTTTCTGGCTCCACCCTGTACATTTATATGAGATTTCCATTACATTATACATATACACAATATACATTATTTTGTTACATTGTCAATATATTATATTTATTCAGTCTTAATATTAATCATCATTAGATTCGTTAAAGAATAATTTTAATTCGACCTCCACAAAGCCAGTCGACGTTAAACACGATTTGCAATGCGTTTAAAAAACGAATTCCTTGAAAGCAATTATGCGAGTTCCTGATACGTAAATAACATGCTAATCTTATAACAATCAGTTTTAGCAACTACGACATAAATCGATATACGTATATAGTACTATATTACCGAAAATGCATACTATTTAATATTCCCTCGTATTAAAGAGTTCCAATATTCGTTACAGCATAACGAAGGTAAATGTTGCCGAAATTTGAAATTTCTGTCATTTTCAGTTATACTGAAATATAATTGTAATTTTGCTATTTCTAATGGAATCCTACTCTGTATATTTCGCAATTTTAAAATTCCGAGTGAAATCTTTGTCTACTAATAAAGACCAATATTTGAGATGTTGGCTCTATCTATATAGGTAATTGGACGTCTTTATTCCGTGACGAATATTTTATTACGGGGGGATTAAGAAAGTGATAACACAAGATATAGGTGCTCTAGCATGCGTCAATTTTGGCAAAAAAGACTAAAAATAGGACAATAAATATGGTAATGGATAATTGGACAAGAAATGAATTCTTCGATACACTTGCGAAATAAAATACAAGGTGATCAAGTTTGCCAAAATTGACTTGTATTGCACGAGGAAACATACTTTTTGAAACTCCCACGTATTAAAATATTCGCTAATAGCAAGCATATATTAGCTAAATACTGACAAAATATGAAACGTTTTTCCTCTAATAGTTTCTGTCAATATCAGTTATCCAGAAAATTAAATAGGGTGACCTGTATATTTTGTCATTTTCAAATTCCATGTAAACACTTTGAGTGCTAATAAACGCAAATATTTGCAATTTCGGCCCTTTTTAGTTAAAATATGAACCTCGTTATGCTGTAAAGAATATTTTAATACGGGGGTTTTCAAAAACTATATTTCTCTGATTACAAAGTATATGTGCCTAGAGCTATAAACTCTTTACCTAG
This sequence comes from Pissodes strobi, assembly GCA_016904865.1. Taxonomy (NCBI): domain Eukaryota; kingdom Metazoa; phylum Arthropoda; class Insecta; order Coleoptera; family Curculionidae; genus Pissodes; species Pissodes strobi. The sequence goes on from MU182165.1 coordinate 144,106, forward strand.
TGGCCTGATTTGTTACACATACATCATATTCTTTATAGTTTCTATGTCAATGGCTCTAAATTGAAGAAAAAGGGAACCATGTCTGCTTTTCCAAGGAAAAATTGCCAATTTTATTTTTGGTTTAAAAAGCGTTAAAAATATCAAAATAAATTAATTCTTCATTTCACTAGCAAAGCAAAATACGGAGTGTTTCACTATATTTTTAAATGTTTCCAACTCAAAAAGCAGTAGCTAGTAACGTAAAATAAAACGTGAAACAATTATTGTCAAAATTGAATATATTGCACAGGAAAACATACTTTTTGAAACCCCCACGTATTAAGATATTCAGTATTGGCTAAATTGAGCCATATATTAGCCAAATACTGTAAAATATTGAAAGTTGACCTATATTAATATTCTGTCAATATCAATTATACCGAAAATTCACCGCACTTCGTCATTTTAAATAGGATACCCTGTATATTTCACGATTTTCAGATTTCATGTAACATTTTTGCCTACTAATAAAGACAAAGATTTGCAATTTTCGGCCCTTTTTAGTTAAAACATGAACCTCTTTATGCCGTTAAGAATATTTTAATACGGGGGCTTTCAAAAAGTGTATTTTCCTGATAACACAAGATATACGGAAAAGTGTTAGCTTTTGCAAATGGAACATCCTACATTTTATTAGAGCCATAAACTCCTTATCTAAGGGCCTGTTATGAGTTAAATATCTACTTTGTAAAGTTTCTACGTCAAAAAAAGGATACCATGTCCGCTTTTCCAGCGGAAAATTGCCAATATTTTGTTTTAGTTGAAAAAGAGCTAAAAAAGGACAAGACATGAATTATTTACCTTTTGTTTATCTAATATTAGATAGAAAATTTACTCCTTGGCCAATATTAGAATAATATATAGGGTGTTCCACTTGTCAAAATGAACTTTAGGACGCCTTTATCAAAACGCATACATTTGAAACCCCCCACGTATTAAAATATTAATTATGGAATATTATAGCTAATCCTGGGAACATTTTAAGTATTCACGTGTATTAGTTTGTGCCTCGGTTTGTGCTCAATGTCAGTTATATTATGCCCATTACCTCCTTAGGTGGTGGTTATAGATGCCCGAAAGATAACGGCAACGTCGCTATTTTAAATGAGATACCCTGTATATTTCGTCTTTATTTCAGATTCCGTCTTAAAACATTGTAAACTTTTCAATTTTGGATAGTATTTAGCTAAAGTATGGTCCTTTTTAATTTTTATGCCTTAACGATTATTTTATTACGGGGGATGCCAAAAAGTATCCTCATTTGGCACAAAGATATTTTGTTCAATTGGATTTTGCTTTATCAGCGGGCCAGGTACAAATTTCATATCTTAGGTTTTACAGGGTGATCCAAAAAAAAATATATTAACATCGAACATAGTTCAGATCTGTTTCAAAGGGTTTTTTGAGTGAAAAAGCACATGCCTCCGTATCACTTGCAGATTACGAAATGGGTATCGATAAGAAGTGATATTAGGATATACAGAAATTGCATACAATGCAAAAATATATATTATACAGTGGCGTGCCCGAAAGACACGTTAGCAATGTACAAAATCGCCAGAGGCAATTAATACAATAATTGAAAATAAATCCACAAACACTTCATCTTGGTGAGGGTGTCACATTTCAGCTTATTACCCGGCAAACTAAAATTGTTGCATAAAGCCATAATATTTTTACACAGCTCTATTTTTCTCCGATATTTTGCAAGAAAAAAGGCTTGAAAAAGTCATATTAACACGACTTCAGTGCATGAAACTGATTCGTTGGATCCGGAAAGCCTTACAAAAACTCTTCCAGGCATTTTAATCGCGAAATTAAAAAGATAACAATTTGCTATATAAAATCGAGTATAAAATACTTGGGGAAGGCCATACGGCGAATTTTAAAACTTCCTTTAGCAACACTGGTAGTGTGGACGCTACTTTATTATCCTCAAGGGAAACGGATCCCTAGTGATTTTATTGCGGATAATCAAAGCGAGGTAAGTTTTGTTATCTCATAGCTACGTTAAAAAAAAAACCTACTTACAGTAACTCGGATAACACTTTAGCGTTGAACCTCTGGAACCACATGGCAACGGATCCTCTACCATCAAAACCAAGAATTCGACCGCACATACACACACACAAAAATAATCACCTTGTCCCAAGTTTAACAATAAATCATCCGCGAAGATCAATAATATCCATTCAGTCGCCACTATAAAACTAGTAAGAGATAATGCAAATTCAAAGTCTAGCTTTTTAAATTCCGAATTATTGCTTTTTTGTTGTTACGCGATTGCAGGTGGACGCGATTGTCATCCCTTCTTACATGCAGTACGTCAAAGATAAAAAAGAACAAAAGTTGTTACACTCGAGTCCGCTTTACGCTTTTTAGTTGATAACGGGCGCTATAACGCTGTATCATCATAATAGTTATGTTAAAAGTGCAGAAGATATAATATATAGGTTTGAATTGGTTTTTTCTATATTTTTTTATTCCATAGGTTTTCCTAGATCATGCATTCTCAGTCAATGTAGTATCTTAAATTTTCTTTAATTTATTACGCCCTAGAGCACTAAAAGGAACTCTCTTTCTTCATTGAGTATGAAAATTCATATCCCGAGGTGCATGGCAGTGATTTCCATGTACCACACCTTTAGCTTTATGTGTAAACACACAAAGCTAAAAGCTAAACACATACATGCTCAAAGTTGTCCCTTTAAATATATATCCAAATTCGCCTCTCGTATGGACAGAAATTTCGAGTGTCACATTATGGGAAACATAGACAAACCTTTAGGTCTGAGTTATTTCAGTTGAACATGAACCCTAATCCCTTTAGAAACTTACAGAAAAAAAATCAAGTGGAATAAGGTCCGGAAAACGCGGTGGCCATCAGTCAATCAGCAAGATGGTCAGGAAATCAGTTCCAGGGTTTTTAGTTTTATTTCGTAGATTCAAGAAATGCTCAAAATAGCCCTCCCAAGTAACTTCTTGCCACTGATAAAGTCTGAATTAAAGCTTCTGTCTCACAAGTATACCTAATGGCTCATTAAGCGCTCCATCGGTAAAGAATGACCCCACCATAATCAAACTGCCATAGAGGTTTTTTCACTTTAATTGGATCGTTACCATAATAATATAATATCCCTAGATTTCCTAGAGGATGATAGTGGCACTTCGCATTCTTTCCTGGGTTATTATATTTGTATCTGTACACGTGAGTGGGCCCAAATAGGACCCTCCACTGCGACCCTTGGTCTTTTGTGGCTCACATCCACAGAGGCTCGATCCTTTTCATGAAATCGAACAGCTTTCTGGGGTGGATAGTTTTCAAATCTGCAAAAGTGATTTGAGAATTTCCAAAGACTGTTTGTCTGGTTCTTTCCATTGCTGGACAGTGGCATATAACATGCTCCATTGTTTCTTCGTCCTCCAAGCACAAGCGGCATTCCGTTTCTTCGGAGAGCCCTATCTTGTTCATGTGGCTTCTTAGCCGACAATGGTCAGTGTACATGCCAACTACAGCCTCTACCTGCTGTCGGCCAAGTTCATAAATTGTCCAGTTCTCACTCTCGTTGGCAGATTCACCGCCAACTTTGAATGAGTTAGGCCTGGTAACTCTCTCCATTTGTCTACAAATTGCTTGTGTGTCCACCTGGAGAGGGCTTCGTTAGCTGTGTTATAAGCTATTCCCAATACTAGTTCTGCTCCTATGAAGGTCGTTGCGGCCGCCTGCTTCGCAAGAGCATCAGCTTTTTCGTTGCCTTCATATCCTGTATGTCCAGGTATCCAGATCAGTGTAAGTTTATTTTCTCTGCCTAGTTTGGTGAGTAGTACCTGGCAGTTTCATACTGTCTTGGATGAACAGCGGCTAACTGTCCGGGAAGAGTTTGAATGACTTGCCTTTCCAGTTTCTATTGATGAGCCACTGTGCAGTCATATCAATGGCCTTAACTTCAGCCTGAAAATGGTTGCATGTTCGGTCAACCTTACCATTTTTATTCCATGCAGCGGCTCCTGTACCATCATTGGTTTTGAAGCCGTCAGTGAACCAACTATTCTCCGTTATTCTCAGATGTTCCGAGTCCTTTGCCCATTCGTTCCTCTCTGATAGGAGGACGTCATAGGCATGGTAATAGGTAGTTTTGGTAGGCATAACATCTGATGGTAGACGCAGCACACTGTCCTGCTCATTGGCATTTTTCAGCCTGCTGAGCACCATGATGATCGCCTGCGGATTGTTTATCACCGCCTGTGTCAATCTATAAGTCGCCCATCTGGCATCCTTCTCCAGTACTATTTGAAGAGGTGGCAGATTTAGAAGAGACTCAAGCGCTGCCTTGGGTGTCCAGACACGCTTGTCCTTGTAAGGTGGATAATTTGATTCTCGCGGAGCTCTGTAAGCTCTTAAGAGTACCGAGCTACTGCTCCATATGTTATCAATGGTCTTATGACCGCAATATAGAATCAGTGCATTTGTTTGGGATGTATGCTCCATGTTTTGTCACAAATGCGTCCGCAGGTCCATAGTGACAGTTTCGCTTTTGCGGCAATTTTGTCCAGATGCGCATTCCAGTTAAGTTTCCTGGGGTTGAAATAATTTATAAACTAAATATTATAATTAGTGCTTTAATAATTATAAAATATAATTTGTCGATGTGTTAGTAATGGAAAAAATTGTATATGAACCATGGTTTAGACAACTATTGTTGCCTTTGCTCATGCACTAACAGTGTCTGTCTAAACTTTGATTAATAATATAATATCTACAGATAAATAAATAATACAACTTACATGTCAGGAGATTTTTTGTTTCCCGACACCTTCGCCATTACAACACAACACCGATCAAATTAATGCACTTGTTTTTATCTATTTATACAATAATTAAAAGATAAAGTTGAAAGCTTAATCAATAAACGTCAATGTGATCAAACATATTTTATTTATATAGGTAAAGATTCAATATTAATAATTCTGAGATTTGTATAAATAAAACACTAAAATTCAGCATAGTAAATACACACCTATAATTAATTTTGACTTCCATATTTTAAAAGCCAATTAAAATGTTAAATACAGCTTTATCAATTGTGCAAAATTCAATAGACGAACACCGACAGATGTGAGCATTTATCAAATCAAAACACAACTAATAAATATGGTAAACAGACTGCATTGCATTTGTAGATGCAGGGTAATTTATTTGCAAATACTCAAAGATTAAGAATGAGTAACAGCCAATATTATTTTATTTTCAAGTGTTATAGGCATCTACATAATGCTTCTTTTGTTGTTGGGACACAAAGAATTATTTAGTAGTGGTTATTCTATATATAAAAATCTGATCAGATTTCAAACTTTTATAACTTGGACCAAAATCAATATTATTTCCAGTACCTAATGACGAATTTCATTAGCATATATCAACTTTAAACTACAATAATTCTATTAAAGTGTTGTAGAAACTAAGAATTTGACAACTCGTCACCTGTTCCCAAAAACATCAGGATTTTGTTTCTAAACACTAAAATATTTTAGATATTTGAGGATGTCTGAATTAACAGCCATTTTTTCCATAAGCAAAGTTTTGATTTTCTATGAGTTTTTGTCCTATTTTCTTCTAAAAGCTCTATTAATTGTTGTAATTTTAGAACATTCTACAGTCTAACCATAAAGTACATTTTCCTTTCTCTTCTATTAAATTAAGTATTTGAAAATAGCAATATTTGCAAATATGTAGTTAGGATGTTGATTGTACGCAAATGTCTGACCCTATGATCTATTGTTGTGAACTGCATAGGGTCACAGCAATGTTGTATTCTTTTCAACCGATCCAGTTTCTGACAAAGTGTTGTAGTGGATAATAATGTTTCCAAGCCAAATTTATATGTTATGCTCTATCCACAAACCTACTACAGTTTGATGGTGCGGTTTCAACAATTATACCATTAAAACTAGCAAGTCAAACCTGCTAGGCCTAACTAGTACATGAAGTGCACTAATCGAGACGCATTAATATTTACCACAATACACAGATAATTCAAGCACTTACTTTATAAGACCATAGTTTCCTTCTGGGATGGTTACATCGACGTAAGACTCATTGTTAGTTGCTTTCACTACGGAGCCATCAATTTTCTGGATTTCCACCTTAAATTGCTTGAAATCTTTTTTTGAATCCCCTAAAACATCGTTTCGGCTGTGAGAAATATTGATTTTAATGGGGTTGGAAACCTTACCTTTTGGAACAAATCTGACAATGTTTTGCTCCATTGAATCTGAATAGAAAAACTGTAAATCTCTAATCTCTGATTATTTGTACTTCCACTGACGACAGCTATGTAAACATGTGTAGCAAATGTTAGTACTTGAGTACTGTAATACTCCTTTGTTATTCCAAAAAGGATGTGGTTTTTTTGTGTTTTCATTTGCAATATAGAACACGATTTTTCATTTACAGTCACTTTCTTTTTTAACGACAGTCTTTGGTTTTACATTAAAGAAATATAAAAGAAAACTTTAGGTTTAATGCTATTAATTAAAAGGAAAAATACACAATTTAAAAAAAAAATACAATAGGTTAGCTGTCAAAATGGTAAAATGAGCAAAGATAAAAAACAAACTGGGACATTTTTAGCGGTTGACAACGTTTCCCTTTCTTACTTATACAAGATGACAAAGACGGCAACCAACTAGTGCATCCACAGGTGAAAATATAGGGCTTAACCTTGGAAGATTTTTAGGGGTAATAAACAGATCGGGTTAACGCCAGACTTTTTGTCCTTTTCTACTGGTTGCTAACAAAAGAAACTACCGATACCAGCTGATGTTCCGTTTGCCCGGTATCGTTTTACAAATTTCCACGCATATTGCGATACTAGGCAGATGGGTCGAGAGAGAAAAACTTAATTTATCTCATAAGATAAACAAAGAAATTTAAAGCCTTGAAGAAGGTTGAGAAAACACATTCGTTTCCTAACACTAGCGCGAGCGCAGTGAAAACATCTAATAGCGAATACTATTGGTAAAACTAGTGCGGCACGACCGCACGACTGCAAAATGTGTATACAATCATTGGCCAGTGCAGGACACTGGTGCAATCTTCTTTGTGCACTGGGCGAGTTTCAGTGCCACACTTTTTTACCAATGATATTCGCTATAAACAAAAGTAGAGGTATATATGCACTGCACAATCATTGTCACTATCACTAGTCGCTCAGCGCTTTTATTATTTCTTATCCTATATTCCTACAGTTTATCACAAGATGTTGCCCGAACCACATCAGCGGGCTTCAGAGTTGCGTGCGCATCACATTGTTGACAAAAATGTCTAATATTACACTTTACGCACGGCCCTCCACTCGCTTCGCTCGCTACGGGGGCGCAACCAACAGAGACTAACCCAAAGCATATTTAAAATAGAGAAAAAAATTGTTTACACAATTTTAAAAAGCATGTCTTGCTATTGGAATCGAACCCGAACCGCCGTAATGCAGACTCAGCATCTAACCACTAAGCTACGGACTAAATGACAGCAATTAGCAAGACCTAAAAAAAATAGTGATTATCGTTGTTTGTGTAAAGTGTTACTCAAACAACGGTGATTATCAACAATGTAATGCGCGCGCAACTCATAAGCCCACTGCTGCTGTACGGACAACGTCTTCTCAGTTTATCGTGTGTCGAACACAGTTTTTTTTACAATTTGTTTATCTATCTTGTTGTAGAAGCCGACCAAGATAAAAGAAGACTATCGAAGTCTGGCAACACTGAATCGAAATCTGTGATGGCTCAAAGAGTCTGTCAGTCAGTGTTGCCAATTAGCGTGTAATTACACGCTTTGTGTGCGTTTTCATTGCCTTGCGTGCATTTTTCGAACGCTCTCAAAACGCGTGTATTTTGTGTGTAATTTCACAAAAGGCGTATATTTTGAATGTAATTTTGTAAATTGAAAAACCCTTGTGTTTTTTACGGCTTTCCAAGCCAAAGCCGAAATACCATTGCCATCTATTGTAATAAAAAATAAATAGGACTAGACGTGCTTCCCTGTTCTGATTTACAAATCCAACGACATCTGTCGGGCTATGACCCACTATACGGCTGTTCAGTTTGTTTAGAGTTTTAGGCTTTGCTTTTATCTATTTTCTATTAGGTAGGTGTTAGCACTGTCAGCACCTAAACTTGATGGGCATGGGGTTCCCCATGGAATTTTGGTGCTATGTTCACTGTGTGCACAGTATTTTTTGTTGTTTGTTCGTTTTTGGTTTTACTTATCCCTTTCGTAGTGCTATGTATTGTGCGGCTTAAATTAGTGTTATTTTATTTTTGTGTTTAATATTAAGAATTTTAGAACTAGATGCTTGTTAACATTTTTGGTAGCCGAAACATGATATAACGAAAAAAGTAATAGATTCTTTTTCGCTTGGAAATAGCGTAATAGAAAATACCTGATTATAATAGATCTATTACTATTGTAATAGGGGTGGCAACACTAGTCACCACGACTGTCACGTGGCAGTTGTGACAGCACAGAATTTCCCTTGTCAAAGCAAAATACAAACCCAAGTGTGACAGCTGACAGCGTGACTCCACAAGTCACCTCTGTCTTGTGTTACATTTTTATTTTTTAGTTAAGCCGGGCGCAGATACTTCATTCTTAATCATCCGCCCGCCTGACAAGCCCTGGAGTTGCGCGTTTTCATCACAAACACATTTCTGACAAACATGTTACGGTCGAGGAAATTGCTTTCAGCGCGTCTCGTGGTGCAGTGGTCAGATTCTGTGCTTGCGAAGGGATGGTCCGCGTTCGATTCCCGTCGGTAGCAAGACTTTTTTAATATTTTTAAGGTTATGTTTGTTCCTTATTTTAAATTTGGGTTAGTTCTATTTCGTTGCGCCCCAGAGCGAGCGAAGCGAGATGAGAGCATTGAATGAAGTGAAAAAAAATATTCGCGCGCAAGCCCAGGCTTCGTCAGCCGGATGGACTTGTGTAGATGGTTAAGAGTAAAATGTGTGCGAACCGAGCCTGTTGGTTGATCGGAGACAGGATTGACCTCTAGATTTGGGCCCATTTCTCAAACTCATTCGTCAAAAAAGTTATTCTTTCTTCCTGACTTTTCAAAATATTAAAATGTAGGTGGAGACTAAAGTCTAGGTCCCAATGACAACTGGCGCCCGACAGTATTGCCATTATAGTGATTTGTTTACTATTTTAGAATGTCTAATATTTCACTTCACGCATGGGACTTAACCTACTAAAACTAACCAAAAATAACCCAAGACTTGCCCAAAATGAAGAAAAAAACCTTTTACAAACAAAATCTTTAAAAAATAAAAAGAAAATTCATGGGAATAGATCCCGGGCCGCCGTATCACAAACATTGCATCTAGCCACTGGACCACCAATGCAGTTGGAAGCAATAATTGATTGCACCGCAAAAGCATGGGTAAACTAGCGTTGTTTATTGTTTTACCCATATATGTAACAAGTTCTACATATATGGTTTTACCGATAAAACACTGGCGATGCTGTCGGGCGCCCAATTGCCATTCGGACCTAGACATAGATACGCGCGTATGCCTATAGCAAATTTTCAACCTTCAGACCTGCCCATTTAGCAGCAGCCCGCTGTGGTCGTTCTAATATTTCACTATACAACGAGCGGATAGCCATCCGCTCGCTCCGGGGGCGCAACCAAAAAAACTAACCAAAGGCAATGCCCAAAATCAAGAAAAAAAACTGATAAATATATGAATTAGCACGTACGCATGCGTGAAGGCTCAAAACTACTGTAGGTAGGCGGGAATGACTTAAATTAGGTGGTGTGTAAAAAGTGTGTATTTGTGAAACCAAATGCGTGTAAAAGCGTGCAATTTGAACAGCTCATTGTGTAATTTCACAAATTCAGATCGGCAACACTGCTGTCAGTGCCAGTGTAGGTCAAATGTTGTATGTAGTTTGTTTAAATAACGTAACATAACCTTACTTTAAGCAGGTTTATCAAGAATTCACGTGTACAAAAAAAAATATAACAAAAACCACAATTTTTTGTAAGAAAATATATAAAATTATGGGTAAGCAGCAGAAGGCATTGAAGCGGAAAGTGAAGGAGAGTGAAACAGGTAGAGAAAATTCGGGCGACATTGAAAATATACAGGATTCAGAGGAAGAGGTAATGTTTTTGTGCAGAAGCTCTTTTTATAACATTTTAAGGACGCTTTCTCTACTGTATAATGTAACCAATTAACTAGTCCTGTGTTTCCTATCATTACTTAGCTTAAACCACTGTTCAAACGCTTTTGCACTAACATATTTCTATACGGCATGTAGACAAGTTTGTTTGGGTTATTTAGGACAAATGTGTCATTAGTTCGTTATTATCATTTAGGATTTGTTAAAAGACGCGGTACAAGAAGACGACAGCTCAGATTCTGACGCTGAAATTGAGGGAAGCGATCTTGAGCAGACCGACATAGAAGACAGTGACAATGTGGATAACGAATCTGCTGAAGAACAAAGTGAAGAAGGTCATGATAATGTATCAGATGACGATTCAGAAGAAGGTATGCTATTGATATAAAACATGCCAACTCATTTAAGTGGTACTGATTTCAATTTCTAGAACAGTACACAATAATGTCTTTGTTTACTTGATTTTCTCAATATTAGGAGATTCCAATTTTTTTTTTCTTAGAAGACGAAAGTGGTGGAGAAGACGAAGACATCACAGACGACGTCAGTACCGACACGGATAGTGACAATGAAGAAATCCAAACCAGTAGTAAAAGTACGAAAGCCCCTGCCAAAAAAGCTGGTGCTGAACGAAATGCACAAAAAAACAAACAAGAAAATGTACAAATTAATGAAGAAAATAGCAAAAGTGAGAGCAGTAGAGAAAATAAGCCAAGAAGAAAGAAAGAAGGCAGAGTCAGAAGTCACAAAATAACTTTAGAAGCTCAAGATGATAGTTTATCAAGTAAAACTAAAGACGAGTATGAAGAATATGACACAAGTGATGAGGAGGACATTAGGAGTACTGTTGGGAATATTCCCAAGAACTGGTAAAGTTGCTATTTTTGTATTTGCTGTTCTTATTGTATTCTTTCAATTTAATCTCTAAAATATTAATTTTTCTGACTCAGGTATGACGAATACAAACATTTAGGCTACGACTGGGACGGCAAACAAATCATAAAACCCGAAACCGGCGACCATTTAGACGAATTCCTCAAGAGGATGGAAGATCCGGACTTCTGGAGGACCGTCAAAGATCCCCAAACTGGGCAAAACGTCATCTTGAGCGAGGACGATATTAATTTGATTAAGAGGATTGGTGCTCAGAAGATACCAGATGTCAGTTTTGATGAGTACGCACCCTGGATTGAATGGTATGTGTATCATATAGTATGTAATATTATAAACATTAATTTGACTGGTTGTTTTATACACAATCTGGAATTTGAATATAATTTTCGTGCAATACTCACTGGATTTGTTTTATTGCAATTTTTAATATTTTTAAGGTTTACAAGTCAAGTGGAACAGATGCCGATCAGGAAATTCCCCGAGCACAAACGGTCGTTTTTACCGAGCAAAATCGAAGCGAAAAAAGTGTCAAAACTGGTGCACGCTCTAAAGATGGGCTGGATCAAAACGCGTGAGGAACAGGCTAAGTTGAGAGCCAAGAAAGAGCCGCAGTTCTACATGTTGTGGAGCACAGATGACCAAGCTGAAGAGATGAGGCGGATACATAAGCATATAGCGGCCCCAAAGAGATTGTTGCCTGGTATGTACTCATTGTAGTTCAACAATTATTGCCATAGAGGAATATCAGCTGTGTTGTTACTTTTTCAGGTCATGCTGAGTCCTACAATCCTCCCCCAGAATATTTGTTCGATGCCAAAGAAATGAAGCAATGGAATAAATTGAAAAACGCCCCTTGGAAGCGAAAAGTTCATTTCGTACCTCAAAAATACGATGCCCTAAGAAAAGTGCCGTCTTATCCTAGGTGAGTGAAAGAAATATCTTAAACTTTCTCTATGCTTGGTTATCTCATCATTCAACATGCCATATATATTTTAGGTATATTAAGGAGCGTTTTCTACGCTGCCTGGACTTGTATCTTTGCCCTAGGGCGATCAAAATGAAGCTCAACATTCAACCAGAGTCTTTAGTTCCAAAACTACCCAGTCCCAGAGATTTACAGCCATTCCCGACCACACTAGCTATAGAATATAAGGGCCACACTGACATGGTTAGGACTATAAGTACTGACAAGACTGGACAGTATTTGTTGAGCGGTTCAGACGATTGCACTAGTGAGTATTTGCATTTGTAACTCAAAT